>WURV02193847.1:0-27860 GCA_011762755.2 Epimenia babai | reverse complement strand
CGGGACCGCCAAAAGGCGGTCGCTTAAGACAAGTGGTCGCTGAATACGGGTGGTCGTTAGAGCAAGTTTCACTGTACTTTTATTTTTGATAAACAATGAGGTAATTTTTAAAGAATTTTTATCTTATCTCTTAGTAAAGTACTAGTAACAATGTAACATTGAAGTTACAACTCTGAATCAAGTATTTATGACTTGGCATATAAATTAACCTATACCAATACGTGGCTTGTATAGTTGGTATATGTGTGTTAGTCACAGGATATGACTGGATATGACTGATGTGAATGGGACCATAATTCTCAAACAAACATGTTCCCTGTTTGATATTTAAATGCAGAAATATCACGCATAAATCTAGCTATTACAGTTAATGACCCCATTGGGTTTACTACTCTGTGTTCACTGGGATAAATGTCAATTTTATCTATGCCAGTAGTACCATATATCTGTAGACGATCACTAACCAATAGACTTGTATATTTGCTCTAAACAAATACGCAGATTTATTCCTACTTATAAGAGATAGTTGAATAGAACTTATTCATAGTGATGGAAATAATATATATTTTGACAATACAAAGAAAAGACAACAATGTCTTCTCCGAATGTAGCACTCTTGCATGACCTTAATTCTTGCATGACCTTAATGCTATGAAGGCAATGGATAAGAGTACATGTAATTTTCGCAGGGCATTTCTTAGCAGACGGGGATGAGAACAATGGTTAGAGTTGAATTAATTATTGGATGATGGGTACCATGTTGAGAAGACTAGTTGATGACAATAAAGATGTTGAAAGGGCACGTTGAAAGGGCACGTTGAAAGGGCATGGTCCATCACTGGGTGACAAGAATAATGCTGAGAGTGAATGCATCACTGGACGATGTAAATAACAATGTAGAGAGTTGAATTAATCTTTGGATGATGACAAGAAAAATGTGGAAAGGCATCCACTAGATGATAAAAACAATGTTGATGGTGAAATCATCACTGAATGATGACCAATAACGATTTAGGCTAGAGAGTTGACTTAATCATCGGATGATGACAAGAAAAATGTTGACAGGGCATCTATCATTAGATAAGAACAATTTCGAGAATAAATTCAGATAATCATACCAACCTCATTGAAAGTGAGTTCACCACTAGATGACGATATACACAACCCAGTTTTAAAACATTAATCAGAAGATAACATGGACAATAATGTATTAATATGATGGTGATAGAGGTAGCCAATGTGGTTCTATGAAGAGCTGGAGAGAAATGCACAGAAAAAACCTATACCTTTGATGGAACTTGAACCCACGACCTCCAGAGTACCAGACCGGTTATCTGAAGGTAGTGGGTTCGAGTCCAATAAGAGGTATAAGATTTATTTCTGTGCATTTCTCTCAAATAACATATTAATCACTTGATCATTTCACGAGCAGTCTATGAGATGAACATTTTCTTTATATATACATTATTCGAGAGTACTTACCTTCTCAGTCGCGTTGGAGTGAGTCCATCTTCATCATCCTGAAAAAAGTACATGACAGTGGATACTGTATTCATAACAACAAAATGGTCTAGGATACACACTACACTGATAAACATATTTGGCAGTAATAATAAAGAAACTCTAAAATTAGAAAATGCCCACTGTTTAGGGAGATAATTATAGAACTAATGGTGAATTCAATATTTAGAAAAACAAACAAAATTGGGAAGTTGCCACTTGAACTTTCGAACTTAGAAGGAATGTAATATGAAATGTGAATGGAAAATATACAGCTCTGTATCAAATATTTGGTGGCATTGCCCAAATTACATGGGACCAGTATATAAAGACTAGAATCATATGTTATATTACGATATTTACTACATGGTACATATAAAGTTTTTTTAACGACTGCCTCAACCTACACAATTACAACTACGTACATTGTGCTGCATCATACTAAAAATAGGAAATAAAATTCATGAAAATATCCTGCCGGAGGTAAAAAGTCAAGTTAAATATAAAAGTTTTTTTTCATGCCGTTTTATAATTTCCCAATTGAACTGTCACAAGTTTCAGAAAAATCATTTATGATTGAACCAAAATTTTAATTGGATTAATACCATTGTAGTCTTTTCCATCCATTATAGTCTTTTTAGTGCTAGAATCACAATTTTATTCCTGTTATAACCTCTGGGTTTTGGGGCTTATGAAAATAACTAAAATTGTTCTCATTATGGCCTCTGCGGATTACAGGGCTTCTGGACAGACATTTAACTGATAACAAAGCAACTGAAATCATGAGGAGTTGAACCTGCGTAAACGCCTCAACTTATAATAACATTACAATTGTGTGATCGTTTATCTCGCCAAAATCTAACACCTTTCGAGGTGGTAGTGTGGTCCATGGACCGACGGCATGTATGGCTGACTTCACGTAAGAAAATACACTCGATAATCATGATCCAACAGTTTATTGCAAAACAAATAATATATGCATAAGGACTATAATACACACTTAAACATAATTTGATTTAAAAACAAACAGGCTGTCAAATACGCACACGTGAGTCTTTCACATATAAGATATCTTCATGGTGTATTTTACTCACATAACCCATCCGCCTTTGTTACTAGACTTCATATTATAACAAATATCCATCAAGTATTCATTATTTAGCCGTATCTTTTACCATCAATATATTCTATGTTGATGAATCAATATTGTCTATTGTAAAGATTTGATATTGCCTACCTTAAATATACCTAGTTTCAACTTTAAAAATTCACAGCTTTTTTTGATGTGATGATATAATAGCGGGAATAAAACCGAATCCTAATCATTGAATGCACTCAGCATACTGGTCAACCACGCTGCAAAACGCATCTGAAATTACTCATGGACTATCCCCGTATGCACATAACAATACGCTGCCAGTCGCTTGAATTATGCAGCAATTTAGCCAGGAAGAATTCACACCTACCATCCATTAGCGTGAGCTAAAAGGCACATAAACTGTGTCTTCATGATAACAGTGGGGAGGTCTATGATAACCAATACAATGTCATGTCACTGTCAAGCAACCAGTACGTCAAACTTGTGAGGTTCAAACCATATACCTTAGTATTCCTTATTCTCGGCGATGTAACTTCGGTGAGCGTTCCTTTAGTGGGGTTGCACCAGCACTATACAGTAAATTTACCTCTGAGATTCGTAGTAGTCCGACCCTCACCATTTTTAAATCCAAACTCTAAACATATTCATTTTGTTATTCATACTAGATGAATATTGCGTGTTTTATTGGTATTTTGACACTAATGAAACATTACTTAGCATACTAATATTTAGCAACTGTAAATCCCTTCATATTATATTGACATGAAAATTCACACAGAATTCACGCAACCACGAGTATAACATTGCCTTAAGGACCATCAAATTGATAGAATTGGTGAAACGAGCACATGAGGAAAGTGTGTCAATCTACGCCAATATTGAATTTGGAATTTATTAAGTCCAACTGTAGCATGTTGTAATGGTCAACCCTTTGATAAATGGCAGAGGCCATATGGGGGGAAAATAATGGAGGCTATAACGGGGAAAATATAATGGAGGCTATAACAGGGAGAATATAATGGAGCCTATAACAGGGAAAATATAATGAAGGCTATAACAGGTGAAAAATAATGAAGGCTATAATGGGAGGAAATAATAGAGGCTATAATGGTGAAAATAATTGGGCTATAACGGGGGAGAATAATAGAAGCTATAACAGGTAAAAATGACGTGCTATAGTGGGAAGCGCCTAAGTGAATCAGTGAAATTCCGAGAGCCCGAGTGAAATCATTAAATTTAAGTGAACTGTTTTAGTTTGGGTTTGTTTATGGTAGCAGCCACCAATCTATTTTGAATATTTTATTTTATGTAATACGCGAAATACTACGGCAGTTCATATGTGGAAAAAGTGGGAAAACACAATAGTCTCAGTTTCATTATTTAATTCAGTGTGAAATAGGGTTATACGATGAAATTCGTGAATAAAAAAATATCGGGGTGGGTGGTGATGAAAAACAGACAATTAATTTTATGGGGCCTAAAGGATAGGAAAATTTCTGAGTGTATTACAATACAAATACAACCACCCCTATGCAACGGTGTGGCAGGCCAATGATTGGTTAGCACTGATCTACATCGTAGTTGTTCAAGTATAATATTTTACAGGTGGATATTATTATCATCGAGTATATACCTTATATTGCTATTACTACACACGATAAACTGTTTTTAAAAACCTTAAAAGAACTTCTTCGAGTTGTTTAGTAACATATGCAATACAAAAATCAAACTTAGTGCTTAAGCATAATAAACTAGATTATAATTTAAATGTATTAGTGATTTCCTGATTATAAGTGCCACATCCACAGCCATTATCACACTTTTTCGGGTTCCTAGATAACAGAGATTGTAGTGCATAGTGCGTACCTACTGTGCATATTTCGTCTACATCCGAATGGCTCTGCTAAGTCAGAAGGTGGAATGTTCAACATGTTATTTAAACCCTTATAAAACAACAGACGTCTACTTTGTTTTCTATGTTTCTCTAAGGTTGATAGATTGAGATCATTGATAATGGCTGCCATGCTACCTGGTGAATAGTCATCATAGTTAAAACGTTTATTAGTTAAGTTACTATTAATATTTTTTACTATTAGTTTTTGTTACAGGCGGGGAGAGAAATTTTTAACCATCAGTATCACTACCATTACACATTCCATTAGTATCAACATCAAAATCAGTTTTCATTAACAAGAGCACGATTTTTATATTATTTTTATTGTCGTAGCACTGAGAGTGAAATAGTTTACTAACCGATTGCGACCTCTCGGATGTGTCACTAGGACTTGGAGACCGCTGAACAGTCACTAACGCCATAGTCTGTATTCAAATAGGAACGAAGTCACATTTTCTAGTCTTATGACACAAACGTCACAAACTCACTATCATGAAAATTAACCTTTCGCAGTTCGCTCTACGCGACACCAGAAACGCCGCTGTCAAAATATTGTGTAGTGATGGGCATATGGGTATTGGGCAACATGGCGATGTATGAAAGTATTGCGTCGAATATTTATAATTATATTATTTACAATGAGTTTCACCGAAACAACTTTATTCAACATTATGTACCCACTCAAACAACATATATAACGATCAACGAGTAGGCTATATCAATTATTTGAGAGATCGTATTTGCGTTTCTCATATATAGTGGGCCATTTTCAATGAACATCGATTGATTTGCATTACGATTTTCACGACATCCTTTCATACATTCACACATTTTAAAACTTATTTATAAATTTATTAGGTAAGTACAACACTTTCTCAGATTGTTTCTATGCTTATTCAAATTCCGTCCATGTGAAATCAGCATGAGGGATACATAGACTTTTACTACTACGAAAAGTTGTTTCTTTAACTCTTATCAAGGTTTCTTGAGTCCTTGACATTGTTGTGTTAGCAACCGATCGCCTGCTCAATCTATCGTCTGTTACTGTTAGTATTTTATTTTTACGAGAAAAAATTTTAATCGTATACTATCAGGCAAACGTCATTATGAGTAAGTTAAATTAATTTTTTACGTTGGAAGCTCGCGTACCACCACGACCAGTCAACATCAGGTGGAATATCACGACCGTAGTATTATTATTATCGCCGTTAATTGTTGTTTATTGCACTTACTACTTAGTACGTTACAAAATCATTGTAACGACGGTAAATTGACCATTTTGTTGATTTCAAGATTGCAGATGATTTAATCTCACATTATCTTTTTAATGGTGTAATGAATTTTTATTCCTGCTTAGTGCATATCATCTAGTGAATCCATTACATACACTGATAAATTGATATACAAAACAATAAAAAAAAAAATTAGAAAATGACTATTACAAAATGCCCAAAAAAACTTGAATAATATTCAGGTTACAGTTAGTTCCAAAAAAAAGCCATTACCCGGTCGCTATTTTGATATCAATGACATATTTATTTTAGCCTACAAACTCATCCATGAACAATGATTGACATGAAGCAGCCACGTGCTTTGAGCAATACCCGCAATGTAACAAGAAGCGCTATGATGTCAGCGCACTCGGCATTACAACCCACACGCTCCTCAACTAGTGTGCAGGATAAACTTCCAGATCATCTTAAACCTATCGTACTAAACTCTGTAGCTAAATGGAAGAAATATCATGAACAGAAGATGATGGATAAGTTGGTTCAGGCAAGGAATAAAAAGAAAGAAGAACGTGAAAAGACATATGTAGATGCGGCTTCACTGGCTCAGAAAATTGCCATCGATGTGATCACGAAAGAATGGTTCATAGAACAACCCCTGACTATAGAAGTACGATGCTATCTCCTTGATAAGCTTTTGCCTGTTTTGGTAATGGGTGTGGAAAAATTACTCCAGGATGTCGACAAGCGGAGGCTGGCAGAAAAAAACGAAATTGACTGGGACTTCAATCCAATAAACCGCTTGGCTCAGTTTTTAATGCGTCAGAATCCAAAGTATTGTAATTTTCTTGAGCAGTCAGCGTATGTGCGTGGTTTGAGGAAGGTTGCAGCTGATTTACATATACAACTGTTGAAAGTGCAGGAGAACAAGTATGTATTTAAACATATGTATATATGATAGTAGTTCTAATTAGGGATAACTAAAGTTTATCTGTGCAGGTCGTAGAGTTTTTGGAGCTACAATCACTTATGCAATAGATCTGTTTTATAAATTAAATCAGCAAAATTCTTATGCTTGAAATATTAGGTAGGATTTCTATTGGAGTGGTTTTTTTAAATATTTAATGAGAATTTACAAATTATTTTAAGTAAAACTGCCATTAATTTGATCTAAGTAATAGTAACATTGTAAAATGTCGTTGACATCATCTTGTCATTATTGACCAAGGAATAATTCGGCACTCTAAATAAAGCTTTATTATTATTATTATTTAGAAAGTAGTATGTAAATCAGCTTATTTTTTATTATTTGTTTTATCTATCATTAATGGAACCATTAGAAGATATTGAATTTAGATGAATTATACAAATTATTGTAATGTATATCTATTTAAATAATGGTAATTCTAAAAAAATATGATTCTTTAAAATAAAAAAAAATGTGTAATAAGGAAATATTAGACAGTATTTATTGATTTTATTTATGATATAAATTTGAAGCATGTACCCGTTTGAACCTGGCAATGCCAGTGGTTCAGAGGTTGGAAGCGTGGTATTTCATGAAAAATGTAAAACAAGATTTTGATGCTTGAATATAGAGAAGGGTTTGTATTGTAGTGAATTGTGGTTTCATCAGCTATCACAAAGAAATATTGTTGACTGTAGTGCTATTGAAATGATTATTAATAACATTATAAGAATAAATAAAAAAATAAAGGGTAGCATCTTTCAAGACTTATGAAGACATATTGAACTACGAGATTCAGCATATACAAGGAATGCTTCATGAGGTGCCATATAAAGCATTTCTTCTGTATGTGAAAGTTTGTGTTTCAATAAATTTTCTTTTTTATCAATCAAAAGGGTGCTAGCATATAGTTTTTCATTTACCGTTTAATAAAGTAACACTAACACCATGTCCTTTTTGTAATTTGTTTGACAATTGAATTTATTCAATGTCCTATGAAATAAAAGTGTTATCCTATTAGTTGACCAATACATTATCTGCTCTACTTGTATCCTGTCATATGGAATGGCTTTTTTACTTTGATATGATTTATTTGGAAACTACATGAACAACATGATGTAAAATGTTGCATAAACTAATATCTACCATAAGGATTGAACCTGGAGCCTTGTATTTATTTTATTTGTCAGTATGGTTCGCCTGAAATCTCAAATTGCAAAAAGGCGTAAGGAAAGAGAATTAAAGGATGATATGCGTCACAAAGAAATGGAGCGACGAAAGTCTGTCATCAAGGACCATTTTGTTGAGTGGAGCATAGGGGCAGAAACAGAAATACAACTGTCTGTCGTATGTATTTACATTTTATTATTTGAATTATGTAATTTTTAATTTGTAATTTTGTTTTTATTAACCATTTATAAGACTTGCAGTCAAGATTCCTATCCATTTACTAGTGATGGCCACCAATATGTCATGAGTCCATTTTGAATGTAAAATGAAGAAACTGCTGTGGACATTCAGGTTTTCATGTCATGTGACATTAGTCCAATCGTCACCTGTCCTTAGGTTTTGAAATCATTGTGAATATTTAAAGCCAAGGGTAAAGTACAACAGCTATAGACCACAAGTATCAGCCAGGCTCTCAGATGCGGTTTACAGTGAATTTTTATAGTAGCTATATTCAGCGCAGATACAATACCTTTGACAGTCGCATATTACGCGTCAAAGATGATATCAAGAATGTACCCATTTTGGAGATGGGTTTACTCCAGCAATCAGAGATAAATGCCTTGCTGAAGATCATTGCCTAAAAGTCGACCAGTGAGCATTGTCAAACCCGCAACCTTTCAATTACGAGTGTAGTGCTCCTACCACTCAACTAACTGCTTTATCCACATATAACATGCATCTCCTTTTAAATGGGGGCCATTGAACTGTCAGTGTTTTAGTGTAGAAGCTTAATGAATTAATGACAGAGACATGTTGACATTAAAACTTACCTATTCTCCAGAAAATCGACTAGACACTATCTTGTATTACTTAGCTAATTCTGTGATCATGTATATATATATATAATATATAGTCATTATTTCAAACATGTGTCACTAGTATTTCTATGACGGCGATTCCATATTCTTAATTTTATGTGTATTTATCAGTATGTCTATTCTTACCTACATTTAGCTCATACTATCATATATATAAAATTACACTTTTCCAGGTTTGAATGTACATAGACTAAAATGGGCTTAGTTACTAGTAAATATATGTAAGTAGTAAAGTGTCTTCTATTGTACTTTGTTCTACCCAGGAGCATTCTCAAATAGATTTATCTATTTTATTATAAAGTTATTGTGACCATACATATTTCATTCATGTCTTCTGACTACAGTTCAACTGTGTTTAGGTTCAGAAGTCACTACGAACATTTGCTGATGTTGTGGAGGCTTATCCTAAAGACCTCCAGGCAGCTGTCAAGTATATGGGAAGTATGGAACAGTTTGATGACACGGGCAAAACTTTAAATGAGGAGTCTTTCGTCGATGTTAGTCACACTATTGCTGTACCATTCATAAAATTGTGTGATGGACTTTCTAACAGTAACTAAATCTAATGCTCTAATGCTTGGTGGGTTACTATAATAGAGGGTTGGTTAGATATTCATGGGTGGTTACTATAATGTCAAGTGATTAATATATTTCTGGGTAGCTACTATATTACTGAGAGGTTACTGTAAGTCCATATGATTGCTACATCTGGGAAGTTTGAATATTCTATTCCCGAGTGGTTACATTTCTGTGCAGTTACTATATTTTTGGGTAGTTGCTCTATTCCTGGGCGGTAACTATCTTATTAGATGGTAATTATGTCAAATGGCTACGCTAAAGCAGGATGATTACTATGATGCTATTTGGTTACGATATAGCTTGGTATATGAGTGGTAACTATATATGTAGCTTTATAGTTACTATATTGCTGGGTGATTCTTATAATGGAGGTGGTTACCATAATGCTGTCCTCAAAGATTTTTTTGATTTTAATTTATTACAATTATTTCATGTCGGGTTACTATGATTCTGAATGTCTGGAGCTTGCTCGTTCCTATTACACTGGCGAAGTTAATGCTGGGTGGTTGCTATATTAACCCGGAGTTACTGTAACACAGTACATGAAGACATTCGCAGACCGCATGCCGAGCGAAGTGTTCAACCAGTTTCTCAGTCACATCCAGAAATGCGCCAGTGTTCACCGAGAGAATGCGGCGCAGGAATACCGGCGTATCACACTCACAAATTTATTCAACTCATGCGATCACAGCGGGGTTTGTAACTTCGTAACACACTCTCTTATGGCATCATTTTATGTTTGTCATTCTGGTCCAAGTTTCACATTAAAAATAGACCAGGATGATACAGTATGTCAGATTTCTAACACATGGTTATCAGAGACACTTTACAAATTTACGGTGACTCCGAATGAATAGAAGTACAAAGGAATAAAAGGAATACAGTAGACTAAAATGTGGTAGATGAATACTTCCAGTCTAATACTACATATATAGTCAATAGATAGGGGAATTCTTTGTAAATGTATTGCAACCAAATTACAGATTCCTTTAGCAAATGTAACTGAATTCTCACTAAGATAGTTGTGTTTAGATTGGTTTACTGGATCGCCATCGCATTCTGAACCTTTTTGAGTTATTCTGGGACCAGACAACAGACTCAACAAGGCAAAAGATACGGAATCCCAGACGATGCAAGTTCACCTAGTTTATTTTTCGTTTTATAAGTAATGGAACCTTTGAAATGGTCATATCACAGTAATTTATATCACTGTAATATTTTTTATTTTTCCTAAAATGAAATTTTTTATCCCTAATTATTAATTTTATTTAATGAATTTGATACATTTTTGCACAATTATTGTTCTAATTTTTCTGTTTGTTAGTCTTTATGAAAGGTTGATAGTAAAATAACTTCCATTCTTGTTGGCATATATGATGCCTCCATACATGGTTCATTGTGATGTCTGCATTATGCTTTTCTGTGGATCGTCGTACAGGGCCTGTTGTTGAATTTGAAGAATCGGAGGCACTGGAATACACAGAAGTGAATGATCTTGACAATGGCACTTATACGAATGAACCAGAAGAGGTTTGGTTCCCTCCAGCTGTGGTAGAAGCTGCAGAAATCAGGAAAAAAGAGCAAGATGCACAGGTTAATGAAGCTAGATTGAAGGAAAAAAGGGAAGAGAATAAGCGAAAGAAAGAAGAAATGGTAATGGAGGAGGAAACGAATGTACACCAAGATTCCGATATTAAAAGTTCAGAGGTTGACATAGATAATAAGGTGGCCGATAGTGAGGAAATAGATGGGAAGGAAGTAGAAATTAAGGTGGCAGATAGTGGGGAAATAGATGGGGAGGAAGTAGAAATTAAGGTGGCAGATAGTGAGAAAATAGATGGGAAGGGAGTAGAAATTACGGTGGCAGATAGTGAGGAAATAGATGGGAAGGAAGTAGAAATTAAGGTGGCAGATAGTGAGGAAATAGATGGGAAGGGAGTAGAAATTAAGGTGGCAGATAGTAAGGGAGATACTGAAAGTCCTGCTGAAAATCAAGAATCAGGCTTGCCAAAGGTAGAAATTGGTGATGAACAATTCACGGCTACTGAAAAACATGGATTAGAAATTGAAGTAAAAGAATCGCCAGAATTTGTCCAAAAGGCATCATCAGAGTTAAAAGCTGGTGTTCAAGTATCATTTGCTAAAAGCATAGAAAGTCAAATATTTTCTCTGGAGTTAAAAAGTGCAGGATCGTTGGTGAAAAGCAGTGGTTCTACATCCAACCAAATGGCAATCAACATCAACAAGTCCGATGACAAAGGTAAAGTTGAAACTGGAGAAACGAAGGGCACAGTGGGTGGTGTGCCATTGACAGAGACATCAATCGAGCGTGAAAAAACTGGTGAGTTTGTGCATCGATAATATTTTATTGGTGATAAACACATAGATATACATTAATAATATACATGTATATATCCCTTCAGTATACGGTGGATGGCTTGATTTTACGATAGTGTGATAAGTACAGTGTATTATTTTGTATATTCGTTTTACTGTCGTTGAATTCATATTTTGTCTATTTTTTTGTTTTTATCACAGTTTTTTATCATCGTCATCATTCGTTGCAATCAGGCATGTCTCTCACATCAAGGGCTCAATCTCGGATGTCTAGTTTTGACGAACATCAACTGAATGTCGCTCAGTTCGTTCATCTGACCGAGACGTACATCGGAGAGAACCCAACACGCGATCTGTTTATTCAGCTAGTTGATTACATTCACGACAGTTACGTAGAAACCGAACAAGAACGAATGGCCAGACTCCTCAAGGTCACTATATAAAAATACCAGATGAAATACTTGTTTTATAATTATAATTGCGAAAGATCGGCAAATACACTCTTTCTTCAAAATAAACAATAACATTGTTATATTGTGTATGTTGATACACTAATTGTTGATTGCATTATCCCTTATCTAGCCTGTCAAATCATTGAGATGGCAGCCCCTTAGTTAATGCCAATCAATGCCACAGTGAATTATTTGTGTTGGAAACGACTCGCTCTCATAAATAATAGATCCTTAACTGGATCTAAAAGTGTTGCATATTGAATATGTTGGGATGGTGTATCTTTTATTATGTATGCACCTACTGCTAACATAATGCTAGTGAATAAAGTCAGTGTCCTTCTACATTTTGAAGATGTGCCCTTGATGGTGTGTCTTCGAATGTGCCACCATGTGGCAGTTGCTACGGGGGCTAAACCACACTTTTTATTTCATTATACAGGCGAGAAAAGAAGCAATCCGGATAAAACACAAGAATCGACTTGATGTGTTGTTCGAGCGGTGGGACAATGATGGATCAGGATTTTTGGATGTAGATGAGGTTGATAATGTCATTATGAAATACAAAGGTGGCATGGAGGCAGATGCCTACAGCAAAGGTTATATAACTTGTGATATTGTTATCAGCTTTCTCACTGTAACTACTAAGTCACTAGAGTTCTCACTGTACCTATTCAGTAACTAGCCTTGTCACCGTAACTGCATGGGAATTAACTTTCTCACTGTAACTACCAAGTCATTAAAGTTCTCACTTTACCTATTCAGTAACTAGCCTTGTCACCGTAACTGCATGGGACTTTCTCACTTTCTCACTGTAACTATGTGGTAGCAGTAGATGAACTTACATGCTGATAAACCTCATCGCTGTTCATACAACAGCCAAGAAGAAGCTCTTGCAGTTGACATCTTACCACGATGAGAGACTGAGCAAACGAGAGTTCCGACAGCTGATTGAGTTTATGGTAGCCGGGATTCCTGGATCAGAAACGTTCGACTACTTGATCGATTATCTCACCACCAGTGTCGAGGTCTGTTCTGTCTCTTCACGATAAACATAATGCAACTTTTACTTGATTTGTTCCATATCTGTATCATTTCTATACTGATTATAATTATACCATGACATATTTCTTAATGTCTACTTAAAGGTGATGAAAAACAAATGCAAAAAAGTTATCAACACACGTTAACAAAAGGCAACGTTAAACTGAACACAAAATGGATTTTGGATGGATTAGGCTAGAGAGCAAGCTTAATGAGCCCACAACATACATATTATGGTGATATATATTTGTATGATTTTTACACCAATAGTTGTAATGTGTCATGTTTATACTGCAGAAAACCTACATTGAGAAGATTCGTGGTGAAGCACGCAAGAAGTGGCTCGCTTCTATCGTCCGTGCGGCCGAGACAAGCGGAGCGAGGATGGATCCCGTCTATCGTGCCCTCTTCATGGCTCTATATAAGGTTGTACCTAGAGTTACAAATAGTTTTCTGAGAAAATGTCTAATATCACTACAAATATGTATATTGTATCGGTTATAGATGAAGGTGAAAAGGTGAAAAGAGCATTTTTAAGTTTTGTTTCTTTATTTCTTATGTACAAAACATATAGTACAAAAAAAACTAAATTATCATGACCTGATAAATAAAACATGACTATACAATATTTACAGACAATGATAGTATGTGTACAATGGGAGACAATATGGAATTTTGTAAGGAAGTAATAAAGCTTTAGAAAACTAATAATCTCCCTTCCTCCACTACGTTGCTTCCTATACCAACAAAGACGTTGTTTCTCTTTGGTCATTCCACCATTTCTTCTGTTTATTTAAGAAATTCTTTATACGTATATAGTCACATCTTATGAATATGCATGTCCTTATAATACTCCGAGTAAGTGTAGGCTGATCAGCCAATAGTCACGAAGTACCAACATTCTATAATGGTAAAAGTAGTAGTGAGATAAGGGAAATAATAGACTATACTTCGCTATGTACTGCAATAATGTGTACAATGGGAGACAATATGGAATTTTGTAAGTAATAAAGCTTTAGAAAACTAATAATCTCCCTTCCTCCACTACGTTGCTTTCTATACCACGAAGACGTTGTTTCTCTTTGGTCATTCCACCATTTCTTCTCTTTCTTTCAGAAATTTGTTACGCATATACAGTCACATCTGATGAATAGGCATTTCCTTATAATACACCGAGTAAGTGTAGGTTGATAAGCCAATAAGCACGAAGTACCAACATTCTATAATGGTAAAAGTAGTAGTGAGATAAGGGGAATAATAGTCTATGTACTGCATTAATGTGTACAAGGGGAGATAATATGGAATTCTGTAAGGAAGTAATGCTTTAGAAAACTGATAATCTCCCTTCCTCCACTACGTTGCTTCCTATACCAACAACCTGTTACAGTAATTATTTATAGGCTGATTACCGAAGTAATCGCTGCGTGGGTCATCCTTGGCCCTTGACAAAGCTAGCCTATTAATTTGGTTAACATGATAATTTGATTAGCCTCACTTATAAGGGGTAGGGGGAAAACACCTGGTTCTAAAATACGGGCTATGTATTTCACACACTCCGCTAAGTGTATGAAAGGTCAATGGGTATTTACAATGCGATGAAGACATAGTGGGCAGGTAAGCGACATAGAGACTACATATAGAGTTTCTGAAGCCCAGCAATCCTTTTTTCTGTCTTGTAGCCTCTTTTTGTAATTCTGCCTTTAACTGAATTAAACTAAAAGTGTACGCATTTTTCATGTTCATTTTATCTCTTTTAAACGACGAAAGATACATAGAATACACAGGCACAAAGTCATTTCCGGGTGGAATGTCGAAACCAGGAAGAAAGGGCAGGTAATCTCCCAGACCCATTAGTTAGGCCTAACACACACACATAATTATAGTTAGTGATTGTGGTACTTATACCACCACTATTGTAAAAAACTCAATAATTATAAGTTTATTGGTAAAGAACATTTGATAGCTATAATGAAGATAAATATTTGCTCTCATTAAACGGTGTATTTGGTATTCAGTGAATATTGCCAAAAAATTTTTGAATTGCAAAAATTCATTGTCACTATTTTAAATGACCATCTTCTCTCCATATCATTGTCCTTTTTGTAGCAGCAATAGACATGTTGTAGGATGTTACAATTGAGATGTTATTGATTTACATAGGATGCCGAAGCACATAGCGGAGGTAAAAAAATCAGCGCAAACCTCTCGATGTTGGAGAACAATCGTGGGGGAGAGAGGGGTGATGTGTTACTGCGATACATCGCTACCACCCCTGAAGATGCTCCATTCTTACTCGGCAAAGCTCTGTATAAAGATATGAAAGGAATCAGGTAGTGTGCACTGTCATTTACTGCGTTTTGTAATACTTACACACGTTATTTATGTTTCCAATATCAGGTTATGCTCAGTCTAATCCGTCTCATGTGGGAAATGAATACAAATACACAATACAGTGGTATAAATAGGGTTAGGGTTTAGCAAACCTTGCAAGGGGCTTTACATGCTTTACCTAGCAGTATATCAATGTCGCCTCGCCCTTTACTCTATCTAATTTTCTAATTTGTTCACCAAACAGAAATATCACATCAAGCACACTTGAACAATAAGCAGATACCAATAAAAATGGAATCATAAGAGCAAAATCCCAACAGAGAGACTTTTATATGGTTGCAATAAAATTTTATATATTAACATTTTATATATTAAACAAATTCCTTGAAGAAATCTTAAGTTTGTGTTTTGGTATTCTGTTTTAGTTTTTCTGCTATTGAATCGGGTAACCCCATACATGTACCGCGTGTTGGCACCCACGGTGGCATTCACTTCTGGAACCCGAAGCGCAAGAAGGATGTATGTTTTGATTCTTTATCAATTTGTCTTTATCATTTGTCTAAAACATGTCATTGTGCGATTCTTCACCATAAAAAAAATAAAAATCTATTGAGAATGATGTTAATTAAAGTTCATGGTATTATTACCCTCACATGAATATCAATTATTGCTATGAATGCAGATGGTTTGTTTATTGTAATATCTGCACCAGATGGACAAGTTATAATGTGTTCAGTGTATAATGAATGTTGAATATCTGCTCCAAATGGACATATAATTACAATTATGTTCACTGTCTCACCGATTGTTTCTCGCCAGGACAGGGATGGCTCGTTTATAGTGATACCTCTGAAGGATCGACGTAAACGCGTGTTCGGTCTTCTCGGAGTTGATACCCTGAATGACCCACACACAAAGGCTATTTTTATTACTCATGAAGTACTCTTCTATCAGGTAATGTCTCTCTCTAATCTTCATCATGCATTGCAGGTTTTGTATTTGGTTTATACATTTACATTATATCCCAAGTATAGAACTGGTGTAATCAAACATATCGACATTTGTGACATTTTCATTTATTCATATTTATAGTTCATAGAATTATCAACACATTCATAGCTCCATGATTCAACGCTGGATTAAAAATCATTATGTATCCATATAAACAACTAAAAGAGTGAAGGGAACACACATATGTACTGTGCTCAATGGTATACAGTGAGTATTGTGTGCCATGCCATGATGCGCATGCTGTTTGTAAATAGCACTGTTTCACGTACCTTATGATAATCCTGAAACATATTCGACCCCAGGGGATAGCGAAGGCATTCAGCATCGCGTTTCATCACATCGACGTACGCAGGAAGTTGCTGCGCATCACAGAGAGCGCGATCTCCTGGATCCAGCGTCGCAGCACTAATGTACATGAGGTCAACATATACATGACCGAGCCCCAAACTGATGATACAGACTATGTGCTGCGGAAGATGATGGTCACAGATAACAAGGGTAATCCGATTCCATTCGATATACCACCCACACTCCAACGCAAAGACAATCTCTTCAGGTGTCTGACTTAAGTATCGATACAACAGTTTACATTTCGCTTTATATTAAGAAATACTGTGAATGAATTCCACGAAATATGCATAGTTAGGCTACATCAAGCTGAACCAATACCAAGGATGCATGACCATTTATAGACCCAGCCACCAGGCCGATTTCCATGGACTCATCCATGCTTGGGTAGGAAAAGATATATGCTGGCAATAGTTGGGAATGTGAACAGACACACCTCACTATGCATTAGACTTGAATCAGAAAAAAAATGTGGATCGATTCCCGCTCAACTGTGACATCATCTGCTCATGGAGGTTTGGGTAGCGTTTACACTGTGGTTATGGAAGGGCATATTCCCTCTGACATTGTTGTCTCGGATGCTATGGCACTTATCATTTCGATGTATCATCTTTCAGTATGAATAGTCAATAACAGTGGAGTGTGCGACATATGTATGCTGTCTGTAGGCATTTGGAGCCAGTGTCATGAATAAACGAAGGTCAACCGTCTCCCCAGATTCGGTGGTTTTCAATACGATGTGTTCCCCCAATCTTATCACTGAGGCTAATCTATTTTGTCATGTTAATGACATAGACTAATTTTGTAGAGGACAAATATGGCGTTATAGTAAGCAAATTGTGATATATGTACATATATGCAGTAGCCTCAGGTCTGATGAGGTTTTGTAGTGTCTTGCTGAGGGTTCTAGAAATGAGATGAGCACAATACATGCTTGGGGCATAGAAAGAATTTTACACATAAAATCAATGCTAATATATCAAGAAGTTAATTGAGAATTGTGTTTCAGTCACATCGTGTGTGACTTCCTGATTACAGAGACTATTTGTTTAAATGCGTGGACACTTCGGACACTGTAGCAGCAGACGCATACGGCGAACGGCATCTCGCTATCCCGCTGCGGGATGACCACGGTCGCGCGATGGCTATCATTGACATCAGCATCGGTGAACTACGCCGTCTGCCGATTCATGAGAACAGAGAGGTGCAGCGAATGATCAAGTTACTGCAGAAGGCCCACAGCGAGATTACCAAGGAATTCAGTGGCAAAGAAGACCGCCATCTTGTTCTACGTTAGTGTGCAAATGTTATTCAAATGCTTTATCAAAATATAAGTACACCAGTGTCTACAATCAGTAGATGCGTGAGATGTACTGCTTAAGCAAAAGTTGTCTCTATATATTGGACTATAATTTCATAAAACGATGCTATGTTTATACTATTACCCTGTAGAAACACTATACATGTGTACTTCAGTGTACTTGAGCAATACATGATATCAAGCGTCTTTTCATTGTAAAGACCAGTACACTCTCGCAATACATGATACCAAGCATCTACCTATGTATTAGAAATATATATCAAGAATCTTCCCTTTGTAGTACCTCAGCAATTAGGGATAAATGACTTGCTGAAGTTCATTACAGAGGTGACTGGCAGTCAGTGTCAAACCTGTGATTTTTCGGTAATAAGTTTCACATATTGAACTCTTATTATCTATACATGTAACTAAGAAAGAAGAAGTTATATGATTCACTGTGCCATATACAGAGGCCGAACATGATGATGATGCGCGGGTAGACGTAATGTTTGACCGTCTCATGCTAATGGAGCTCCGAGAGAACATGATGCGAATGGACAACGCCGCGTATGCCGAGCTGCGTAGCTACGTGGAACCGCCAAAGGTCATTCATGACATCCTCAAGGCCGTGTTGTCAGTATTCCACCTGAGTCTTTCAGAGGACGGCGAGTTCGAAGACTGGAACAATGTCAGAAACGTGCGTACTGTTGTCATTTATATTGATACAATTTAGCTCCTTGAATGAAGATTTCTTAAAATTGTTGAATTATGCATATTGGCCTCGAACCCTATGGTAAAACAATATGTATACAAGAGCGTTAGTGTTCTCACGTTATTGAAAACCACTATAATTAATTTCACATATAAAATGAAAAATGTTCATGTCTGTGTTGCTATTGTTTTCAGTTTATTGGTCATGGCTTGAGTACAGCAATCTCCAAATACGATCCAACTGTCGAGGCCAACCTGATTCCTGCTGAGAAGGTCATGCTGCTCCTCAAAGGTCAGTTGATCTTGAAGAATCGTTATTGTGGTACAAACTGTAAGCTCTAGGGCCATAAATATTATGTTTAATATAATCTCATACAGTGGTTCTCTAATATTACTTCCAAAGTTAACTTCAATATTGAAATTTATTTCTTACAGAAATGGTAGAAATAATTTATTATTCATAAACGATATAAAGCCATTTTTGATGTCGTAACATTCAGAGAAAATGTACAACTTCCAGCAGTGATTGTCGCAATGGTGTCCTTTTCGAGGTTTCTCTATTGTTACTTATTTTATTTTTACAGAAAAAACCTAGTTCGTGTGTTACAAGCAGTATTGTGTAATGTAAACAGAACTTATGCTTTTAGATGTGCCGCATGGATCAGTGCAGAAACACGCGTCCCAACCAGCAGAGTACCTCTACAACTGGGTGTTCGTCTGCCTCTCACTGATCGAACACACGAGGAAGATGCGAGCAAATGCCTCGTCGGACATACAAGCCCAAGCCAGCACATCGCAGTCTAACAGCCTGGCCAGCATCAACACCAAGCCCAGCGAGACCTCGCAAGATAACGATGCTGCACCATCTCAACACCTTCAGAGCGACGTGAACATCATAATTACATAAATGCTGCGTTATATTACATCCTATTAAAATGTGTCTGAGTTAGTTGATTGGACGTTGTATGCCATTAAAAAGCACCCCCACCCTCATCAACGTAATTTTTGAATGCCACTGTATTTCAATAATCCTGAAAAATCAGAAATGACAGAATACATTTAAAGTATTCTCAATTTATTAACCTACTCCCTATTCATTGATGCGAGAACATGCAACTATTCTCACACTGTGGTCCGGTAACACACCATTAAAGGCTGCATCAAAAACATTATGCTGGTATGAAATGAATTAATGGGCTATGGAAGAATATGCGCGGGAGGCTAGAGAAATAAGAACCTCAGACATAATAATCAACAACCCAGTCATAAAGGTGACACCTTTCATATGCTGCGTTATTTAATTAGATAACACAGGAAATTTCACTTGTAACTTTTTCACGTGGGAGAGAAAATTTTCCCAGCGGATATGTTATCTCCGAGGCTGGGTCAAGTAATGTGTTCAGTATCAGCCATTGTCTGATTCATATATGGATGATCATGATGGCATCTGAACTTCAGGAAGATGGCCTTGGTTTATCTGCAATAACCATAAATTGTAGAAACAGCCATGTTATCTCATAGAACATATCATATACTTTTTCTTGTTCATTTACTGCAATAATATATATAACCATTGATATACAGTATACATTTTTATAACATTTAACTGTACCATCACTGACCAAAGTCAAGAAATATGCCTCCTACTAAAAATGCTAATTATAATTGATTACAGTATACAGAGCATCCCATAAAAAAATGCAATTTGCTACACACTCAAAATGTTATGAATGTACACGATATGTCAAATTGGGGATTCCATATCTGACAAATATTGATTGATTTTAATTTCTCATAGCTTATTTCAAAGAGAAATATCAGGACTTTCTAATAAAACCCATATCATGTATATTCGTTACATTATGAGCTTCTAGCAGGTTGAAAAACAATTGAATTTTTTGGGACGCTCTGTACAAGTGATACAAAGCCACATTTCTGCTGACTTCGAAAATATTAAATTAACCGTTGCAAATGCATTATCCAATTCTTTTTATCAGATGACAAGAATATCTCGTGATTATAGCTTCTCTTACTACACATTATTCAGCAATCTTAATGCATCGTGTTTCAAAATTGACATACCTTATGTATAATTTAAATATAAAGAATTATTTTCAATATTTTTTACTTGAGGTACACAATATGTAAAAAGATAGTAGCCAAACTATGATGTTACCAGTCTCTCTTTTAATATAGTGTAATACAACATCACTTTAATCTTAAAGACTTTATGATAGCCATTATTTATTCACTGTTATTTACTGTTCTTCCTTGAAAATATGAAATTTTTACGTGATTTTGGCTTTGAGTTACGTATAGTCATTGCGTTCGTCTTTACGAAAGTAGTGTGAATGATTAACTTGTAATCTATAATGGGGATATTTAGCGATATTCACCAAATTTTTCCGAATTGAAGAATAGCTATTTTTAATGACAAATCATAATTCCATTAGCATATTTACTTACATGTAAATGGTATAACACGACTGTAATAAGTTGCTTTACAGCAATGATGCAGGATTGGGCCTAGCAGCGCTGATGAGAAAATAGCCCACACTATAGATGAGAAAATAGCCCACACTATAGAGACCTATCTGTTAGACTATGGACCTAATTGTGACAGTATTCTGGCGATGACAGAGGGCATGGTATCCATGAGCAATTTGAAAGTTTGTTGAATGCAAGTTGACAACATTAATAAATAATAATTTCTGCTGTGGCAAATAAAAGGCTTGAGGGAGGGTGTACGAATAACACTTGCATCACAAACATCAATAAACTTCCCCTTTTTAAATGAAGAACAATGCGCTAAATGCACCAAGACATTTCCGATGTAGCACGAGAGATGCTCAGAATTGAAAATGGTTCTATTCCATTTGATTTTGCTACTTTTTGTAATCCATTGACATCCACTTAAAACTGCTTATCCACTACTTTCATCGGAAAATCTATTAATTCTCTAATCAAAAGTCACAAAAACATCATAGAGCTTTCATAGATACCGAATGAACTTTTTGTGTTTCCCTTGGTTTTTTCTGCCACAATAAAGTGCTAAACTACGTGCTGCATGTCATCCGAGTTATGTGAAGAATACAAAGCAGCCATCAATATTCAATCTTTTATATTGCCAGCATGAATTACATCCCTGCAAAAACAATACACTTGCTCATGATACTAGAGTATAACAGTGCTCGAAACATGGCAACATGCGCAGAAAAATGGAATTGCTGTGGGAATAATTGCACCATGAACACCCAGTTTAACTCTGTCACATGGTGAACAGCCAATGTCCAGTTATGCTTCTTAGTTTTTAACATCACAACATGGCATCAAGTTGTTGTACATTTGATTTGGTCCTGCGCCCTGAGTTGGAAGTCAAACTTTGACAGAAAAAAAGTAAACAGGAAGGGGAAGCAGTTTGTTGTGTGGTAGGAGCACTGTACTCATAACCGAAAGGTCATGGGTTCGAAACCACCCATGGGTCGACTTTTCTGCAATGATCTTCAGCGAGTCATTTATCCCCGATTACTGGAGTAAACATGTCTCCAAAATGGGTAGACCCTTCATATCATCTTTGATGGGGTGGTCGAAGGTATTGTATATGCGCTGAATATAGCTGCCAGAAACATTAACTGTAAACCGCATCTGAGAGCCTTTATTGGCTGATACTTGTGGTCTATAAATGTTGTACTTTACGTTTAAACAAAGTCAGTAAAAGAATTGTTCAATATATGAATTAGAAACAAACTACAAATCACCATCAGCAATATGGACCATAACTTCATTTACAATTTATCAAATAACAATTTGGTGACATAACAATTCACATAGGCTATATTTAAACAATTGCGCCACAGCTTGCAGTGTAAAACAAAAATGGCAAGTCTAAAAATAATTGACTATAGCATGAAGGGCACTATGGCATCATTGCAGTAGTGATGTAGTGCCATCATTGACAAGAAAAGGACAAAATTGAAAAAAAATACAGAAATATGATGAGATATGAGATTAAGATCAGACTTTAGTTCCCTACATATTAGAAAGATATGTATTGAAGTGGGTTATTGTAAGATTTCAATGTCTATAAGTCAAGAGATGATAGTAGCATCTGTCTGACATTACAACCATTTATGAAATTGCAGACAGCTCCTCAAATTTTCTTCATAAAAGATTTTTTATAAAACAGCGGTCCATTGAATTTCTATTTGCTATTACCGGTACTTCAACAATACCTCTAAGCCTCCTCTCTGATGGCATGAAGTGACACTCTGTCTCTCAGCCATGCACAAAATTTAGCTTACTACAAATGAAATTGCACTGTGAAACCTTCTGCCCACAATGAATTTCTAAATTACTGCTCGTTATGCTTTCTACGTGCATGCCATATTATAACAAGCACTAAACTTACGGTCAAGTTTTTACGGTCCACAATCACAATGACACGTTATATTACAGCAAGTTATTCGGTGTTCACAGTGGATTAACGAAATTGATGCGAGTAGTAAAAAATGTCTTCTGACCGGCTGTCATACAACTCCCCAAGCATCCTCGAACGCGGCGCACACTTTAGCACAAGTGAGAGCAGCTGACAACGGGTAGTTGCTGATGGACACGGTTTTGTCGGTATAGTCGGGTTTCACCTGCAAATCAGAAATATCCACTATATAGACTAATGCATTCACTCACTTTCTGATGATTGTGACATCATCAATATACATATAGGGTAAATGAGTTTAATGATGTTTACGTGTAGATTTAGCACAAGCTGCCATCACACGTGACAGTTATATATAAATGAGCCTAATGTAGAGTAACATTACTCAGTTATTAACAGCCGATAACGTTCACTAGATTAAATTACCTCACCTTACTCGATGATATAAAGTATTGAACAAACATTGTAAAACACTATGCTAAACAGCAATTATAAATACTTAGAAGTTAAATAGCTAAAAGTTAAATAATGATAAACTAAAGAGTTATTAAGCAGTTAAAATTAGTGCATGGTATGAGATAATATCATTTACACAGCGATGACAGTACGATTGCTGAAAAGCTGGTGAGAATAAATATGTTTTAATCATTGATTTAAAATTTTCGAATCTGATACGTAACAGCAGACTGTTGAAGAGGTCAGGTGCAGCGTATGAGCAAGCTCGATCCTCAATCGGGTAGAGAGTAAATGAATCACTAGCTCACTGTGACATAAACCAGTGCATCCTGACCCCCTCCCCCCCCCCGTTTCACAAATACGAAAATCATTCCAATGCAATTCGACCGTAGTGTATATGTACAAGTGCGAGACATTCTCCGTATACTTCACGAGCCTAACCGAGCCATGAGCCATTGCGCCTATTACGACCACAACAGGCTCGTCACCATCCACGAGTGCCTTGGGATCCACCAGGTTGTCCGAATGAAACGAGGTCGCGTATTTGCGGCAGCCTGCAGGGAGGTGGTCCGAAACGGGATTCTTGATAATCTGCAAGGATGATTGTTCTAAAAATAAAGTTTTCAGTCATGATGGCGACCGGTAAATTCTACCATAAACCAGTATAGTCACTGCACAAGGCTTCGGTCCCTGTAAGATTCCAATTTATTCCTCGGTGGGTTATCATCTCTTCATCTTTCTGTTATACTGTCCAAGATGCGTACATATCAGTTATACACTCTCATTTACCTTTTAACATTTATTATATGGCATTTAATCTGAAATTATGTTCTTTCAAGCTTTGCATTATGCCAAAAAATTCAAGAGATGTAATAATAATAATAATAATCAGTGTAACAAGAAATATTCCCCATCCACATGGTTAAAATCTTCACTGAAATAAAAAATATGATATAACAGTTGCAATAAACTATAATTATAATAAATCACAAGAAACTTTCATTATAATTACCTTAAGTAATTTTTGTGGACCATCGGATGCATGAATGCTCAACTTGTGCAGTAATTGGACTGAAAGGAATATATTAAGTATGTAGGTATAATTTCATAAAGTAGACACAATGTAATCCATCCTTATGCACATATATCACTGATAATTTGAAAAGCATCACTACTCACCACACATTTGATATATATTTTCAATGTAGGGAAACTAACTGGAGTGACAATAATAACAAGGCTTTGCTAAACGCAATGTCGATGTCTATAACTTCTCCAAAAAGCATACGGTGATACCATTTAGTTTTTAGAATCATTTTTGACTGCTGTGTGCATGTCTCAATACTTTTTAGATATTATATTTTCTAGGTAGAATAGATTAACTGTGAATTTCACTCTGTGTTTATTCTAACTATGCTACTATTTGCTGATGACGTAACCTGATATCTTCCCATTTATTGGTATGCATACTATGTCATATTACCATTGTAAAGTGTCAGTGATAACTACGGTAGTTAGTTGAAGAAGCACTATAAATACAATAATAATGACAAGAGACCAAAGAGGCCACAAGACGCTCACCCGAGAAAAGAGAAAAAGGCCAAGTAGGCCATCTTGATATGAAAATGAGAAGACAACAAAGCGACTGCCTGATATCATATACAAGAGGCTAAAGAGACCTGAAAATACCCATTAAGATACTGAAATAAGAAAATACAGATTTGTGGAAAAACCTTGGCTCAAATCACCTCTAACTGCCTAAATAAAGATGCTCTCAACAAATCTGAATGTAACCTACACAGGCAATACCTGCCAAATAGCAGACCTGTGTACTGAGTGGATATGGAGATAAAGATTTTCCAATAAAATGGTCGACAGAAATTACCCCCCTTTGCTCCCATGACAAGATGCTGAACAAATCGGAAATATACTAACCCAAAGACAAGATCTGCCTAATGGCATACCTCGGCAAGGAAGGGATCTCAAGAAAAAGATTTTACAAGTAAAAATACAAACACTGACACGAGTTACCTCCCATCTCTGCCATAACAATATGATGACCAAATCAAGAGACCCACCCAAGGACAATATTTGCCAAATAGCAGACCTCTGCGATAACTGGTTCTTGAGAAGAAAATTTTTTAATAAAGATTACAAACATCGTTAGATGTTACCTTCCTTTGCTGTGATGATGATACCATGACCAAATCTAGAAGAGACCACCCTAAGGGCAATATTTGCCAAGTAGCAGACCTCTGCGATAAGCGATTCTTGAGATTTTTTAAGGGAAAATACAAACATCGGCAGAAATTACTTTCCCTAGCTGCGACGACAATACCATGAACAAATCTAGAAGAGACCAAGCCTAGGACAAAATCTGCCAAATGGCAGACCTCAGCGATTAGCGGTTCTCGAAAAGATTTTGTAAGAGAATGTTAATATAGGATGAATGGACGGATGACGAACAAACTCCAATCAGAAAGGCTTACCGATCATAAGCTCAGGTAAGCTGAAATAATATGTATATTAATGATTATTGACAAGGGTATTGATTTACGGTATTTTGCAAGGCCTTTTTTACCCACACCGGCAGCTTTTAGTATTTTTAGTATCTGGTTCATACCCTGTTCCGCATTTATATAATGGCCAAGTATAATGTGAATAATCATGAAGTCTTACCCATAAGACCACAGAAACGTGGGAAAGTCCTTGGTATACGAGTCTGGGGGTTTACTTCTATCAAGACATGATTATCAGTGTGTATGTATACTTGTAGAAGCCCTGCCCTATTCAGTGGGCTGTCCATTAGCATGAGAAGGCTCTGGAGAATCAGCAAACAATTCATTGTGTACAGAATCCATGAACCATGCGCGTTATAAACACTATAATGCTATAGCAGAGGATGTTATAATGGGTCCGGAGTGTATTGAGGTTTTTCCATTTATAATTTATCATCGTGGCTAGGATAAAAACCATGATATGACACATTGCATTTATCAACATTACTTAACATAGCTCTAAAGAATAAGCGAATCGTGCACACATAGGATTGCAAATAAATTGATAAAAAACGCACACATTTATTCTTTATGAAAATACTAACCTGATGCGCTATATCAGGTCGACAGTGGCTGACATCTCGATGGAGTTTCTTTGCAAGAGCTTTGTGTTGGTCACAATTCAACAACTCATATACTTTCCCAGCCTGAAAATTTATATGCAGTAGCTCTCAAATTATTTATCGATACTCATATTGAAATTACTTGTTCCCACTTATGGCTAGTATATTTAGCAATTATATGACAAATTTGATTCGTAATTTCCTCCATATATGAATTTTTTATTATCAATATGTTAGACTGTTACTATATCAACATTACCTTTTATAACCAATACACTACACTAAGAAAATGCATTCACCCACCAGGACACCTCATTCGCCCATGTATTGTGCAACTAATAGAGCACTTGTATAATTTTTGCTAATGGTAAACTGTGCATCATTGTTAGCATGTGTAATGCAACAACTTCCAGTCATTTCCCCCTCAACCATTTGATATGGACAATCAATCTACCTTCAGAACTGTGGGAAACACTTGTAAAATCTTTCATCGCAAGCAAAATTGATGACTGCAACTCCATCTATGTCAATCTTCCACCACAGGAACTCTGTAGACTTCAGAAACTCCAGAATAGCGCTGCTTCTCATTCACACATGCTTTCATTCTTATATGACTCCTGTCCTTCGCTCGCTCTATTGGTTACAAATCACATTTCAAATCTGTTTCAAAATACTTCCATTTACTTATAAATGCATCAATGGCATTCTGCTTCTTACTACCTATTCTTGGCGAGCAGTATCAACTCATCTGCATGCTTTACTTGATTGACATAGTCTACTTGCCTGGACTCTTTTCTGAGACTCACTGTTCCTCGTAAGAAACGCATAAGTTTTCGTTCCAGCCCATTCTATGCGGCTCATCTCCTTCTTAATGCTTTTCCAACTGACATCCGACAATGCACAAGTATTAGCCGATTCAAAGGTCAACTTAAAACATACTTGTTCACCAAAGTTTACACTTAATGTTACTGTTTTGGTGGGAATTCAAGTGGGTGAATATA
>WURV02193836.1:0-12173 GCA_011762755.2 Epimenia babai | reverse complement strand
CCGCTATGGTATCTATGGCCATGTACTTGACTGGCTATGGTCGTATTTGTGTGAGAGGCGGCAGACCGTTGTCATTGGTGATCCTAAATCGTCTCTCAGATTGCTTCCGTGTGGTATTCCCCAAGGTTCCTTATTGGGACCTCTCCTGTTTACTCTACCTCTCGCCCTTAGGTGACCTCCTTCATCATCTTAACCTTAATTTTCATCTTTCCGCTGACGACTGCCAGAGTTATGTTCCCTTTGACAATTCTGCTGATCCCTCATCCGCGAATAACAACTTATCTGATTGCCTGCTTAAAATAAAAAATTGGATGTCTCTTAAGCTTTCAAAATTGAATGATGATAAAACTGAGGTTCTCGTCATCAACCGCAGGCACTCACTCCCGTGTTTCTCCCTTTCAATCAAAATCAGCATTGAATGTATTAAGGTCTCTGGCATAGCGAGGAATCTTAGCGTTATTTTTTATAAAAATCTGTCATTGTCTAACCAAGTTAACTCCGTATGGAGGTCCTGTTACATGCAATTGCGCTACATTAGTCCCATCAGACCATATATCACTCGTGCTACTGCAGTTACTATCATCTGTTCCCTGATTCTCTCCAGCTTGGACTACTGTAATTCCTTATTGGTAGGAGCCCCTGCCGGTCTTATTCACCGACTAAAACTCGTGCAAAACAGTGCGGGTCAGGTCACTCTTCAAATTTCAAAGTTTTCTCATGTCTCCAGTCATTTGATCGATCTCCACTTGCTACCAGTTACACATCGAATTATTTACAAGGTGCTTACGTTTGTTTTCAAAGCGATTCATCTGACCGGCCCGACCTACATTAATGACCTGATTTCTATTCATACGCCTTCTCGTCAGCTAAGATCGGCATCTCAGTCGCTCGCTACCGTTGAAAGATGTCGTCTATCTACCACCCGTAGTCGCTACTTTCGTTTTGCGGGTCCTATCTTAGGGAATAATCTTCCCTTTGAGATTAAATCTATATGTTTCTTCTCCACTTTTAAGCAACGATTCAAGACCCATGTTAACCGGCTCACATTGCTATGCTGTGTGCTTAACCGCCTCCACTATATGTCTGAACTGTGAACCGCTCTTAGAGCATGTTTTACGTGGCATAGAGCAGGTATATTAAATAACCTATTTATTATTTATTTATTTTATCTATCAATCCAGCAAAATTTTATTTGCTGTATTCTAAAATGTACCATGCATTGGTTACTAGTTGTTCTGTAGATCATTATTATAATGATGTATTTATTGTAAATGAATTAAATGCTGTTTATTGTTATTTTAATACTCTTAAGTCGTTAATTAACCATTCCTCTACTGGAGATACTTGTATGACTAGTATTTAGCACAGATATTTCCAGTTTCATCAGTAGACAATTTGTCGTATGCGTAGATTAAACTGTAACTTTTTTTCCAACAAGGCTGAGAGCGCAGATCAAATCATGAGTCGCGGCAAAAAGCCCGTGCAGGCTCTATCGGACACCTACCTCCAACAGCGAGACACCTGTGGTCAATACTTTGACCAGTGGAATGAGGCTGACCAGCTAGACTTCGTGGAGCACCTCATATCACGCATGTGCCACTTTCAGCACGGTCAACTCAATGCCTATCTTAAGCCGATGCTGCAGAGAGATTTCATATCTGCATTGCCCGGTGAGCTCATTTCGATCGTAATCAACCGCAGTGTAGTCTCAAAAAAGTCATATTTCTTAATCCCTCTCATACGAGTTCCATACTGACATAGGGAAATTTTGTCCATTTCATCGTTATTTATCAATTTAAACGAGCAAAACTTGTCGCAATAATAGAATGATCATATGTAAAAAGCTACATAATGTTGTTTCCACAAACTCAGATCTTTGTATTTTAACTTAGATCTCTAAATAAGCAAGGTAAGTAATGGCCATGTTGGAATTGTAAAGAAATGTACGATGGGCTTCTACACATCCTAAATACAACTTGTTACGCCCAACTATTATTCATCTACAGTGACTACTGTGAAGTAGAACTATCATTCAATAGAAGATGTTCACATGTCATCTAATAGGCTACATTGATTTTTATCCACTATCACACGGAGATTCAATTTCGTACACTTTCATAATCGCTCATCCGCTCTCATCTCTGATTACAAAGCTAACAAAGGTGATGTAAACACACAGTTATTCTGCACAGGCTTCCCACTTCATAACATTGATTCATTGATTAAGCTCCACTACATTTTTTTCATATAACGTAACGTATCATAAAAAATAGTTAACTTACGATGTTCGAATTTTCTGTAAAGTGTATCTGGCAGATATCGACGTGCCTAAATTCGCCCTCACCCCCTTGTCATCATTATCACGTTCCACACTTCACGAATGCAAGAAGATCGCGAAAATCGCGGAATCAAAAACAAGTTTCTAATTGAAAATTTTATGGTCTAACCCTAAAACGTCAGCCCACCTAATGCCTATTATACCCACTAACGATGAGCTCGTTAAATCGGCAGCCAAGGGCCTCGAACACGTAGCGGAGAATATCTTATCGTACCTCGATGCTGAGTCTCTCACTTCGGCCGAGCTCGTCTGCAAGGAATGGTATCGCGTGATCGCCGAGGGCATGCTCTGGCGCAAATTGATCGAGCGCAAGGTTTGCACGGACAGTTTGTGGCGTGGTCTGGCTGATCGCAAAGGATGGTACGTCGTATAGAGCACAGGAAATCGATTCGGAATATTTGTTAACAGACAAAACGGCAGTTAAAGCACTCGTATTTTTTTTTAATATGGAATGAAACAAGAAATGAAATGCATAGTATAATATGAAATGATATAAGGAATATATTTGATGATAGTTTTCTCTCGAACAAACACATATAATTCAAACATAATAATGATTCAATATGATGAATAATGGTAACACTTTATATCAAATCATTAAATAAACTTAGTCGAACCATAAATAATACCAGGATTAGTGCCTTCATTAATATATCATGTAACAAATTCGTTCCGTATAAAATATTTTCTTCACTGTACTCATCCAAATTCGACACATCAGTTAAACATCATCAGCGGATATACTAAAAAACTAAACACACTGTTGATGTTTCATTGATATGGTAATGCAACGCTTTAAGATTACCATAACTCGATATCGATGCATGTTGTAATTTGTTACTAAATTTATTAATTATATTTATTGTTGGTGGAACGCGATGGTAGTCACATTTTCAGGGGGTAACCCACGGCAACGCACGCCTCGGTTTTATAAAGTGATCAGTTTTTACTTTCGGTTTTATGTGCATTTCTGTTCATTTTGTCCATTGCGCAGTTAAAATTTAAAGCTACAAGACTCTCACAGACATTACTGTGATGAGATAGATCATGAAGTAACTTTTTCGGTATTCTGGGATAGGCCCCTTCGTCCCTTCCTACCGAGGGTGAATGCTGCCCTAAAAGATAAAGTATCGTAGCGATAAAAAGCCTTGACTTACTTCGCTTACGTTTTTATGTAAACATGATTTAACTAAGTTGTAATTTTGTGTCGATTTTCAGGGCGAAGTATTTATTTAAGGGCAAGTCGGACGAAGCACCACGTGATCACACATTCTATAGAGAACTCCATCCACAAATAATACAAGATATAGAAGTACGTTTCTCGTGATTCAACCTCGCGTCACCTTCTTGAATATTAGCTGTTAGATCCACCGTAGGAAACTATTCTAAATAACCAACGATTCCACACTGCTATCCACGAGTAACTAGGGCTCACTTGACAAATGTGTTGCAGGAATAGCACAGATTGTAGAATAGGTTTTTTCGTATAGAAAGCAATAGGTCGCGGGTTCCCACTAGTTGACTTTTCTGCGTTGATCCTCAGCAAGTAATTTATCCCCAATTACTTGAGTAAACCCGTCGCTAAAATGGGTAGATGCTCGATATTATTTTTGGTGGGGTGATATGTAAGTGTCGAAGGTATTGTATATGCGCTGAATAGTTGCCAGAAAAAAAACATTCCATTGTAAACCGCATCTGAGAGCCTTTCTTGGCTGATACTTGCGGTATATAAATGTTGTACTTTACCTTTTTTACTTTCAAATCAATAAAATTTCATTTCAGACAGAATGTTTTTTAATAAGACCAACCACAATGCGATGTTCCTAGAATGTACGATGATTATGTTATTATTCATAACAATCATAGCTACAAAAAAATCAGCGTGTTTAAGTCGTTGCTTAAGCCTTGGATATATATTCGACTTATACGCTGTAATGGGGTAGGTGCTAAGGAAACACCGTTGAGAAAATATACACATACACTTATACTCGATATCGATAGCGAAATGCATAAAAACGTATATAAAATGGACCATTCTTGGGGATATTACATGTACGCGAAGGTGAATGAGCTAGGTGGTGAAATTAGACATCGTGGTTTCAGACGTTCGCGCGAAATGAGGTAAGATTAGAAGCTAAGGATGTGGTAACCGCATTTCGTCGGGAGCACTGCCGTGTTAACGTAAGCATTGTAAGGATACTGCAATATCCTATTGCCTCATTTATAATTCGCTCTGAGTCGCGATCAATATACCGTGATAGGTGAGTGCAACATGGAAGGTATTAACGCTGTTGTGATTGTAACATTATCGAATCGATCAAGTCAATATGCTATTTTACATATCGACGTAGCTATCTGTCATTAGTATTTGTCTAAGAATTTATCGATCGCGCTATAAAACTAATAATTCTGGAAACGTGACAGCGCATATACGCGTCGTATTTCCGCACGGCGCGGAAAGACGTGACCAAAGCCGACGGATCGATTTGATTTTCGTTAGTTTTTCAGCTGCGGCAACATCGCTCTAATCGCTACTTTGTAGCGGTGATGTGCATCTAAGCGAACCGCCCGTATCTCTACTCTAGCCGACATTTTGCGAATGAGATTTGCGATATACGTAAAATCGCCGAGTATCCAACTGTAGTTATCAATTCATCAGTGCTTGCTAAAGAAGCTAAAGTATTGCTAAAGAATTATTATCCGTTATTTTAAATTATTGATTATACGTTCTACGATTACCCTCGTCAACGAAAAGCGTCTGTTTTCGCTATGTCAGTTTGAAACCAGCCTTTCGCACAAATTTATAAACGATTAAGCATAAAATTCTCTTATCATTATCATATGTATTAAATGCCGTTAAACAGACTCGTGTTTGTTTTTTCCACCCTCGTGACCAGGCTCCTGTTTTTCCGGAAGAATCGGTGTTGTCCTATGTGCCTAATAGGCGGCTTCACTCTGGTGACCAGCTCGTAAACCCCGTATGCTCCTCACATCAGACAAGTCATTTTCCCCCACACGTCCAACTTTGCGGGATAGATTGCCAGTGGTGATTCGATCACTTACATCACCGACTGCTTTCAAATCACAACTCAAAACATTTGAATCTTCTATGTCCGACTCCTCACACCGTTTCAGTATTTTACTGCGTTATTGTTGAAGCGCTAGTTAAAAAAGATAACTTCAGATTATGCGCTATAGAAATAACTTATTACATTGCATAAGCTAAAAAGATTGATTAGACATTAGTGGTTTTTCTCAGGTGTCATGTATCAGGTGATCACATTTGCTTAATCGAGTGGGGTGGCTTTCAAGTCTCCGTTGGTTTGTTTCAGAGAAGTCAAAGCCTTTTGTCTCTTTAATATGAAAAGTGAAGGTAACGCCTTATTGACTATCTAAGGTTACTATTAGCACAAGCTTTCGTATACCAGTATACTTCTTCAGATGCAATGATTGGGGGTGGTGACATCAAAAGCTTTCTTCTATTTGTTTTTTTTTTCGTAATAAAAGGGAACCTATAACATTTACGGAGCGCAAAGATTAACCAGAAAAGGCTTTCTTTTCACAGTTAATTTTATGGCAACAATACAGCCCGGAGTTTCGTTTTCTGGCAAGGATGAAAAAGGCCCCGAGCTCCACCTAACGAGTACAAATTTTTATAAATCAGAGTTGTTATAGGCGATTTACACTGCGATATTTCTTGCGCTAGTTTCTGCCTGCAATTTATTGCGCTAAGCGTTTACAGCGAGATACTTTTTAGTTTATCGATAGCGATGATGCCAGCTGTGGCGTGTCATCACGTGATCAAATAAAGATGGCGAATACAACTTCGAATTCGAGTGACTCTGATAATGACATTAAATTAATCGCGGCTGCTATCACAGCCTGCTATACTAGATTTCATCGTGGTACTACGACCCTTTGGGGTCGTCATATCCCATAAAATAGCCTGCTCTCACTTGATATTAATTGATTTTGCGGTTTCAAGTTTTGACGTCGACCGGCTTACGAGCCGCCATTTTGTGGGAGTATTTTTACTGTACGGATTACCTGAGTCATGTGTTGAATACTGGTATACCATTGGATAAACGTGCGCAGGATCTTGCAAGAATAGAGCACTGCCCTAATGCCATATTTCTCGCAAGTATTGACGATTTCTTGCAAATATTGACTAGCGCAAGAAATTGCAGCAAGAATTATCGCAGTGTAAACAGCCTATTACATTGGTGGAAAAACGTCGTCTTCAGAGATGCAGCGTTTAGAGGTGTGGCCTTTTTGGTAAAAGCACCAACTCTTTCTAACAGAGACAGTCCCACATCCAAGAGCGTTTCTAACAGAATATTAGTCGTGTAAAGCATATTATTTACATAAAATTGTTCTTTTTATTTGAAGGTGGCTTTTTACTATGTAAGACACGCTTTATATATATATTATATATATTATTTAGTTATAATGAAATGTCCAAAATGCGCAGGTCACAGGAGAATAATCACGGTGTGTAATGAAAGGCGTATCGAATGGTCATTTTGTATAGGCATCATTTTTACCTTCTTTTGTATTTAAGGACTACGTCGGCTTCCCTTCTGGTTTTCTGTCTAGGAGATAACGCATCCCGCCGTGAATGATGACGCCTACGGTGTTTGTTTGAATGCAAATCCATTAGGCTCGCCGGCTGCTGAGGATATTTCTATGGCATCATCTCGGAATTAGCCGCGATGATCCGACATAAGCGATGACAAGAGCGAAAGGCTGCATTATTCATTACGTCCTTAATAAAAGAAAATAGCGCGTATTGCTTAAGTAATGTTAACTTCATTAGGGTCTCTCGCTTTGTTATCTATGAACAAACAGATATTGCTCAGCCAGTCGACGATTCTTGACCATTAGCAGCCACGTATATACATATTCCTTACGTACATTTAACGACATTAAAATCTAAAAGCACCTAATCACATCGATGTCGTCGTGATAGGGGTGGGGGAATAATGTGCCTAACTCAATCAATGCAGTCGTAGATAACAATGAAAACCACGGTGCCCTCTCGTATTGCCAAGAACCGAGGTTGGTATCAAAAATGGACACTAATGGACATGGTATCGGAAAAAAACGAATTTGTATTTACTTACACCGCCATCTAAGTCTAAATATTTTTAACTGCGAGCTTAGATGATGTATTCGACCGATACATATCCATATGAGAATTACGTTAAGTAGAGCATCTCTGACAAAAAGTTTATTAAGCGACTTATACACAGCAACGTTATTTCGTCATCAAGCGGGGAGTAGGCCTATACAGTTCATAAAAATCACAATTCAGATTCATCTTCTCACAGAGCGATATTCGTTCGCTTTTACAATATATATTAACCTATCTTAACGAACGTGGTGCTCCCCCCGACTTAGCCGAAATTCACAAAAGAACTCCATCGCGTCTTGTATGAATTGAGCAACATTAGGTTCATTCAGTGTGAATTGAGATACATTCAGTTCGTTCAGTGCCAATGGTTAAGTCCGTTCGATGTGTATTGAGCAACGTTCGATTCATTCAGTGTAAATTGAGTAACGTTCAATTCGTTCAGTCTAAATTGAGCAACGAACGATTCCTTCAGTTCACGTCCATTTTAAATTGGCACTTTGAGACGATTTGGTTGGAGGACCTTTTGCCTCTCGGGATCTTGCCATTTGCGTCAATTCGATCGCTCGGCTTGGGTAAATGTGTCTATGGTATGGAATCAAATCTTCGGAAGCGGTTCTATTATGTTTATCTTACTGACACAATCCCCGCTTTAACGCGTTCATAATCGCTCAGCGATGATGCAATATTGCAGGAGCAAATAAACAAATGCATCGTACATAATGAATTATTTTTTACCTGGATTTACCTGAACACGTAGTTTTTCTTGGCGACGTATTCTTAATCGACGATATCATTATCTTTTACCGGCATATGGAACAGCCATTTATCAATTTATTTTAATATCTTATGCAACACGCCACGCCGCACCGATGTTGCACCAGGTCGCACTTAATTGAGTAAAAGCATTTTAATGTGTTAATGGAGTTGGGGTCCGGCACGGTATAAAATCCACGTACGTTCAAGAAATATACCAAAGGGACGGGCGATGTAACAACGAGCTGAATGAGTAAACTTATTTATATATAGCACGTGGAAATGGAGAAATCAATAAAAATTTAATACAATCGCATGGACTTTGCAATTCTAAGTTTAAACCACACATAAAATCGAGCACTGTAAAATGACTATGTGCGAACACTATGAAGATTAATTGTAATTAAGGTGAGGTTAAAAATAGGTTAAAATCCAAAATAATATTAAAAATTACGTACTCGCTCTAGGGTAATGTGAAAAAATGAGCTTTTTTGAAGAGACGCTGAAAGGTGATAGAATCAGGCGGAAGTCGTCGACGTAGAGACTTCCGGCGAGAGGATCCGGCGATGGAAAACGATCGCAAGAAATACTACGCGTTATAGAGTCGAGTTTTTAGGACTAATTCTCACACGTCGGCGGACACATCTGACGATTATACTAACAGTATCCCGCATCGAAGAATAAAGGAACCAATTTCGTTTGTGTGTGTGTGTGTGTGTGTGTGTGTGTGTGTGTGTGTGTGTGTGTGTGTGTGTGTTTTAACAGATATTGGCTATGTTGTCGATTATCTAAGAACACGTTTAGAAGTCAACCACCGTCTTTCGCTATTTACTTTTGGAATGAGTGAACAACTGTAAAAGTTGTGATTAAAGAGAATTTTCGATAACCTTTTATTTATTATCGTTGCCCTTCGTTTGTTTATTTAAGAAAGGGTGAGATAGGATATGTTCAGGCAAGCTGCTAGCGTAGCAGGGTTACAGCAACGTCACTGAATGTAGTTACAGCGGAGTTATTAGACGTGGTTACATCGGCCTTAACGAACGCGGTTACAGCGGAGTTAATGAGCGAGGTTGTAGCGACCTTACGGAGAGTGATTACAGCTACGTAACTAAGGGAGGTTATAGCGACGTTCATGGACGTGATCAAAGAGACGTTACTGAACGTGGATACAGCGACCATACTGTATGTGGTTACAGCGACTATACTGTATGTGGTTACAGCGATTTAGTTACAGCTACGATTTCTCTCACCTAAAATGGTGATTAGTTCGTCTCCTAGTGGCGCATAATGGCGTGAGAACGCTTTTTACCAGCAGCGTCGCGAATTATCTCGATACGCATGCTTCTATACGCGAAGAAAAGGGAATGCTGGAGACTACTTCCGGAACAATTTACTTATACTAAGTACTCATTTACGTGTTGTATGTTATCGATAGTTTTAGTTATTAGTTATCATTCAGTTTGACGTAGTAACTTTGCTGTAGATTGTGGAATCTCCAGAGAACTATAGACCGAATCGGAAATGTAGCACAATTCAACAATGGCTTACATGGCTGGAATTAGATTTTTCTATTATTCTTTAGTCTAGCGTTCCTGGGATCACTAACCCGCGTCGTCTTACCGCGTGTACTGGGAAAATTCGGGATAAATTAACGGCCAGATATCACGTTGGAATACCAAGAGAGTGAGAGAGTTTATTAGGCAACTAGTGCCAAGGAATAATACGATACAATACAATATAATAGCAATATAATACAATAAAAAAGCAAGATAATACGGTATAATACAGTAATATACAATATAATACACTGTAATACAAAATACAGCAACAATATAATATAATGCAATGCAATGCAATGCAATGCAATGCAATACCAGGAGCTCCGTATCTAAGGTCTCGTCCTGTCCGACTGCGAGCAACAGAGCCGACAAATACGACCGATTATGAGACATTTGTGGCTCGGAGAAAATTATACATGACGTGTTTATCGCTGGACACGTTATAGTGTACGAGAAATAAGGACTGCGTAATCGATGGGTGGCGATTTAATAGAGAAAACGGATTAAAGTAAAACCAAAACATTGAAGTTGGGACGAAACGGAAGAGTCGAAACTATAAATTTTTGGAAGCGTTTTCTGTGTCCATATGGCGGGGTAAACAGGGTGACCGTTGAAACTGATGTTTTGCAGAAATTTTAGAAGCACAATAATGAAACTAATATCACGAAGGATATTAGCGTTCTGCGCGCAAATAAAGTATCGTTAGAGTTCGTCCCTAGAGACGGGGGTAGCGTATGTATTTAATTATACAGGCTTAATTTCGGCGCTATATCGAGAGGTTGAGTGTCGATACGGTGATATCACTTTTAATTCCGTGGGTACGACACCGTGTAATGGATCCGTCACCTTCGCGTCACCCTGATAGGTGGCGTGGACAGGTGGTTCCACCCGAGCGTATAGATAATATCCCTGCATTATGCAATATAAATTGCCGTATTAAGAGCGCCCTTTCGCTGGTCGCCGCTCTTTGTGTTTCAAGTTCAACCGTTTTTTCCGGCAATATATTTTCGCCCGATATCAGGTGAATACTGAGCAAAATGTGAACTCGAATCGTTTTACTAAACCTCTGTACATATATGAATTCCATATGGGTGATGGCACGTGCAAGCGGTCGTACTTCCAACTGATACTGTAATGATGATTTAACAGTGATAATAATCGGTGAAAATCTTCGTCCTGTCATTTACGCCATACATACCACTTCATTTGGTGACGTCATGGCCTCGATCACGTGTTCTACGCAGACGATACCCAACTCTGTTGTCCTGTCAACACTGACAACCTATCTCTTATTTGTCGAAAAGTTTGTATAAACCCAGAATGAAAAACCTGCCGATCTCAGGTTTTGACCAGCTTCATAAACATTGAATGTTTGAATATTGAAACTTTTATTTATTTCCTGTCCATTGCAAACTTTTTCTTCAATATTCACCTATTTCGTTATATTGCTCTGTCTCTCTCCCTCCTCCCTCCTCCCTCCATTTTCTCTCCCTCTATTCCCCATCCTCTCTATTACCCCTCTCTCCTCTCTCACCCCTATCTAGCTCCTCTCTCGTATCCAGATAATTATTTCAGATAACTTAGGCCAGTAAACAGATTAGCCGTTACAGTACAGGGTCAGCCGATTAAGAGTTATTACTCATATTAAGTGTGTCAGCAAACCAACACTTTAATCAAATAAGTATCATTTCATTTTCTCAATTTGGCGCTTAGCGTAAATGTCTTCGCCCACCCTAAGCCCCGAGATGATCGATGGAACAGTAGCCAGGGGAATTATAACAAATGAGTCGTTATTTGATCATAACGTTTCTACAACATCGTATAGATTTTGCAGTGATTTAATCTATTCGGCCACATTGTCAACATTCGAGAATCCACTGAGGCAAGTCTAAAGGACTTCCGCCATCGCTTCTCTTTTCCGTTTGTCCATTAGTGTCATTAAAAATCTAATAATCCGCCGACGGGAGGCGCTACGAAATGATTTAAGCCGTCTTCACTTAGTATTGTCTTTCAGACTCGACGTACGAACGCATTAAATCTAATGGCGCTAAGTATTATTCTTATTTCATATCATTAACAACGGTAGGCTATTACTCCCCCCCCCGCGTGCATACGTGCATACATATAAGTTAATTCTTTTGTAGTATTGATTTATTATTTAACGTAGATAACATTTGGGATGAGGCTTTAGGACATACAAAGGGGATGATCAATAACGTACTTACAATCATTTCACGGACACAAGTCGACATATTTGGATAAAGGCGTGATAAAGCTCTCCTCTTGTCTGTCTGTACGTTTGTTTGTTATGGAATGGACCTTTCCTCAGCCTTGATTGACATAACCTCTCGGGCGAATAGCGTGACTGATAGCGGTCACATGATATTAC
>WURV02193825.1:0-10378 GCA_011762755.2 Epimenia babai | reverse complement strand
GCATGATACAGACTTCATATATTGTCATGTGGCATGATACAGACTTCATATATTGTCATGTGGCATGATACAGACTTCATATATTGTCATGTGGCATGATACAGACTTTATATATTGTTGTGTCCTTAAAACGGCGAATCACGGGCAAAGGTCTGTCTAGTTCGATTCATAGATCATGAGGTTGTGGCCTTTGGCACCACCAGAGGCACGGTTTTTTCTGCCGCTGAGTGTATAGACAATTGTAGTTTTGAGTTTGTAATTGAGTTTGGTTATGTTGCAGAACGGTTGTGTCTACATCGGTGGTGACATAAGCCAAGATCAACTCTCTTCTGCTTCCTTGAATGTCAGTCACGCACGCGTGTCATCTGTCGTACTCATCAAATCGTCTGCTCTAGGTTACTCTATAATTATCACGTATTTTAGTTTAGCCCGTACTGTGCCATGAGTCATGTTCTTGCATTAAAAAGTTTAGTACATTGGAATAACTGACAGTAAAATAACATTCATAGTGTATCCATGTCCACTGTGTTTGTATAAATATCAAGAGAGAAATGCGCAAAAGACTTTGACCTCACCCATGATCTCGAGATAACCAGTCTTTCAGACTTTCTCCTGTACATTTAGATATTTAAGACCATTTTTAGAATACGATGACATTTAAAGTCTGTATACCATACTAGCGACAAAAATATGCAGATATCTGTAATAAGCAGAAAGCTTGTGTCGATGACGAAAGTGTGTGTTATTAAATTAGTTTTAAAGAGGTGTTACCTTTGTAATTGTATTTACAATATCTCTAAAACGGCAACCTACACTTCTATGTAAAAACATTAAATTGAATGGCTAATTTTTGCAGTGTTTGATATATTAAAATAAAGGTTTTTTCTGTGCATTTTTCTCCTGGGATGATAATGAAAAGCATAATCTCACCCATCGGAGGTATAGGTTTTTTCTGTGCATCTCTTTCTGGCATAGTCTCAGGTAGTCAAAATTTGTTACGTGTTTATTTCTTGCATTTATTTTTTAGTACAAATCAATGCTAAATAGATTATTGATTGCTAATGTATGAATTATTGCAAAGAATAGTTCTCTAAACATCTGATTTTTGTAAAATTTCATCAAAGCCCTCCCCTTCTGCCACGGGTTTATAGACGTGGTATTGTGTGACGCACCATTTGGCCACAATCACAAAACCTCGACAGACCTACGCCAGTTTTACGGAGATTTCTTGAGAGAAGCCCACAGGTGAAACGTAAAAGATGATAGTAAAGATAAATCGATGTTATGGGAAGTAGGCCACATGCATATGAGCGAAAAACACACCCAAAAGCTATCCATCCCATACCCCCTACGGGGTTTAATGGTTTTTTGGCCATAGTTCACTCGTATATTTACTTTACCTAACAAACGATTTCACGTTCCAGAAGCCATGTTTTAATAACCTAATCAGCAGAATAATCTGAACTGTTTTTCAAAAAAAGTTTGTGTGTACAATCAAGAATAGATAATGCGGTTTTCGGTCTGCTAATTTAACTGATACAATATGGTCAGATTCAAGCTGTTTAGACAGGATATTGGTACAGTAAGGATTGTCTCAGTCCTCAGGCATGTAAGAACAATAATTGTTTACTTGCAGGGTGTTACAGAATGATGGCCGCTTGGTGTTATTGACAAGTGTCGAGATGGGTGACTATCTACAGACGGCGTTTTGCGTAGACTGTCGAAATGATGTTTCTGGCGAAAGATGTATCGATGCGACGGTACAGTGTGATAGTGATGGCGGGAAGATGCGTGATAAAGGTGATGCGAGTGACAAAAGTGACGGTGATGACAATTTTTTAGAACAACGCGATGTGTCTTTACCAAAAGAACCTATGATTTCGAATGATTGTGTAGTTCTGAAACCACAGCATAATCACAGCAGAGCTGGGAGTGGGGAATGTTTAAATATGGTGAGTGATGGGAGTGGACAATGTTCGAATCTTGTGGGTGAAAAGAGTGGAAAATGCCTGAATGCTGTGGGTGATAGTAGAGAATGCCTGGATACTGTGGTTGACAGGAGTAGAGAATGCCTGGATAGTGTGGGTGATAGGAGTGGAGAATTCCCGGATACTGTGGGTGATAGGAGTGGAGAATTCACGGATACTGTGGGTGATAGGAGTGTAGAATGCCCGGATACTGTGGGTGAAAGGAGTGTAGAATGCCCGGATACTGTGGGTGAAAGGAGTGTAGAATGCCCGGATACTGTGGTTGAAAGGAGTGTAGAATGCCCGGATACTGTGGTTGAAAGGAGTGTAGAATGCCCGGATACTGCGGTAAACACCAGTCATGACTGGAGGATGATACGAAAACATTACCTTAAACTGGGCGATACGCACGCCTACGTGTGCGTCATGACAAAGCTATGAGACACTCACAGATGCCGTGTTTGCGAGGTTCCCCACACTAAAATCCATTTCTTATAACTTTAATAGCCTTAATGATATATGTAATAGCGTAACACTGTATTTGTATGCGTTTTTCCTTCGCATTTATACAATGTACATGCAGGTAGCGTCGTGGCTAGAGCTCTGAAACTTGAATCCACATGCTTTGTGGATGGTCTCTAGGATGAGGGGTGGAGGGCCTACTTCGTGGTCTCATTGTAAATACTAGTCACCTATCACAGATCTACTATAGAATGTGACATGTGGAGGCCTGTCTATTGATGTTTAAAACTAACATAACTAAAGACGTGAATGAATTAGGTCAACTAAGGTCAATTAGGTCAACTCTCTGCCGAGACCCTGTTTTGATCACGGCATTGTCCCACCCTATTATGAAAGAGCCTAATTCATTTGCCGTACATAATATACATTAAGAGACCACCACTGATAACTCCATCGAAGGTGGATTATAACGGTTTACCAACAACAAAATGACGATAACAATTGTCATATAGCCTATATCCTATTCTTGATCCCCTCAACAATGTATGCACGTAGTAGTCATTTATGAGCGGAGCGCTGGCTTAAACGTACAATTAAATGACTTCCATCAAAATGTACGAGGGAAACGAACAGTAGTGTGGTAGGAGCGTTCGACTCATCATAACCAAAAAATCAGAGATTCAAAACCACCCATTGTTCAGCTTTTCTACGGTGATTCTCAGCACGTCATTTATCGCCGATTGCTGGAGTAAACCCAACTGTCTCTAAAATGGGTAAACGCTCGATGTCTTTTACTGGTGATAGGTGTTGCAGTTTCCTCTGCGCTAAATAGCTGCCATAAACTGCCATAAATCATTGTGAACCGCATCTGACAGCCTTTATCGGCCGATATTTGCATTCTACAAACGTCGTACTTGACCTTTTTCACGAAGAATATTGACGCGTTAAAATAATCACATTTATTCAACTCTAATGCGTTTAAAAATTCACTAGCGAATATACTGCGACATAGCTGCTTAACATTGTCAATAAATATGAACAGACGTAAACACGCGCGACTAAATAGGCGAACAACGTCGGGTGGGTATAACACGTGCGACACTTAAACGGGTAGGTATAACACGTGCGACACTTAAATGGGTAGGTATAACACATGCGACACTTAAATGGGTAGGTATAACACGTGCGACACTTAAATGGGTAAATCGGGCCGCGCAAAAAATAAGCCCCAACCAAAAATTAAACACGATTAATTGTAAATTACTGTTATAATACGCAAGTATGTATTGTTATAGTCACGTAAACGGTACAATAGCAATAGTTGTGAAATTTCAAATAGTTAAAATGGATAGGAAAAAGATCTGTTGAAATGATAGAAGATTAGGATCCAATATTTCATTGAACACTGTGGTAAGATACATGACTTATCGTAGCCAGGAATATACAGCACGACTATATACAATACAATATACAAACAATGCACCTATCATATATTATTTCTATATACACAGCCAGTAATAGCCTAGACAACGGGGGTGGGGGACTCCCCAGCCTATTGTTATATACACAGAAGATATTTATAGCGTATAATAAATATATAGGTTGTAACGGAATATATAGGGTATAAACAAGTTAGTTTAAAGTCGTCAAAAGTTTATATGTATATGCGATAGTATACCTATATACAAGTAATAGAAAGCAGGTGTTAAAGATACGATGATACAGTGTGTTATACGGTTGTTGATGGCAGAATGCGCCATTATTGTTTATGGGTGACGATATGTAGAAAAAAGCAAATAAGACAAAGGATACTGCGTTATTCAGGGCTCCATGATGTTAAAAAGTATAAATGATGTATATCAGGGGTGACCAACTAGATTTTTTCCGAGGGCCAGATTGGGAACTGGGTAATCTTCCGAGAGCCGCAACATTATTTCAAGCTACAAACATTTTTTTCACTGATCAAAGGCCTCGCAGTCTGCTACTTGGTCAGTGTGGATAGTTATACAGTGAAATTCGGGGAATAGAACGAAGAAAAACAAGCATCATAGGTTGACAGTTGTTGTAATAGGAATTAAATGCGACATGACTTGTTAATGTACCTCTGTCGGAGAATACAATGCAAGTACAAACACGCAAGTTTTGCTTGGAATAGTAACACGATAGCTGGTAGTTTACTGACGGTGTTTCCGTACATAACGCGCATAGATTATACACACTGACTGAAATGCTAACGGTAGTAAATAACACAAAAAACACCCAACAACCCGTGCTATTTTCGCCGTACTATTGTATCGCCAAATTTAACAACCTGCGAGTAAATTTGCTTTACGCGACTCAGCATCCCTAGAAATTCCTGTCAGCGAAGAGAAAACCCGGAAATACGTATCAATTCAAGAATAGAAAAATATTTAAAGCGGGCAAATATATGTACAATTGCAGTACTTACCTTTAGATCGACTTAGTACAAATTCCAAAACAATTTAGGTGAACTTTAGTAGAATGTTTATATTACATTCGGTCGATTAATTACGGGAATAATATACTTGCTCTATAAGATTTAGGTACTATATGCTGATGTACCTCCAGTGATTTGCCTATCAATTTTCTTCTCAAGCTAATAAATGAACACCGATAACAGAATAACGTCTTAAAGCTGGCCATTGGACTTATAGCTCCATCATTTCTGATTTGTCTTTCATTAATGAGGCTAATGAAAAACAGGCACAAAAAATTGCTGATATTTGAACATTATTGCTGGTAAAACGCCTGAACTATACTTTAGCATTTAGAAAGCATTTAGAAACCAAGCAAGAATTGTCATTTTTTGTCTGCTGGCTTAATCTATTATTGATTAGTTTTTAACTAATTGTCATTGATATCTGCATGGAATGAATGTTGACGGAAGCCAATCAAAATACGGCGCTATGTACGGTTACCGTTAACTGGATCTTTAGATGCGCTTATAAAAGTTAATGTACCCTAACATGTAGTGACTGTATGCAGCACTAATCAGATAGAAACTACGATTAAAACGGTATGATAACAACAGTTAATCAACTTTCCATTCATCGCAAGATATTAATAAATGACAGGAGAACAAAGTTATACACAGAAAATGAACAGATAAGGGATGGTTAAATTTGGCATTATTGTATAAACTATTAAACTTAATAGAAATGAGGTAAGTGTCAGAAGTGTAAGAATTTATTAAAATTAACCATATATTTACACAATAAGTTTTACGCACGTAAATTATTCCAAGTCCTTCAAAATTTCTCGCTCAAATCAAGTCAAATGTCATTTCTTTCGAGTAAAAAAATAGCTGGATAAAAAAACTTGACTGATTAGGGTAATATGTATATGCAAGATTAGACGCATTAAATCAGAATAAACCTAACTTCGTTCAGCTTCTTAGGTCAAGAAGGAAATTTGTGCAAATAGCGACAGACCTCTTAGTACAGTCTTCGTAAACAAGTCGACACTATTGCTATAGATGGATTTATACTGTTGATTTATTCTACCTTCCCGAAATCGAGCGAAGAAAAACAGTTAAACGTGAATTGCAGACCACAACCACATGGAAAAATTAAGTGATTTAATTATGGTAGCCTTTTCCAGGGACTATTTAGACTTATGATGTAAAATATACGTATTAAGGGTAACTGGACATGAAGGCCAGATGTAGCATATCTAAATATCCACATTACCAAAACAACATTCAACCTACAGCCTGCAGTTTCTTGTCGCATGCTCTGATCCCTTTATATCATCCCTATAGATATTCCAATTGCGCCTGGCCTAATCTTTTTTATATATAATCCTGATAGACTTTCCCATCGGGATGAGTCATTGTCACAGAATTATGATATTGCTATAGTACTGAGATATGCAGATGTCGGTGTGGTATGGGTTAATATCAGTACGTCATTCCTTTAGTAATATGGAAAATCGCGTGTTAACATAGAAATTGGTCGATGATGAAAAAGTATAGCCACAAGAAAGAAATGCTTGCTTTGTCTGGTTAGCTATTGGCTACATCTACAAGTTGCGTGTGTGTTTTATACAATTACTATCATCGCCTGAACAAGGCAAATAGAAAGTTTATAAGCAACACATGAGCGAAGAAGTTCGTTAGAATAACAAATCATGATTAAGCGTGTGAAACGTTTAAGCTGAAATGCGCGAAATTTAAGTAAGTATTGGAAATTGAACTTCATTATTTATAAATACATAATATGTTAACGCAAGTTATAGAAAATTAATACACACAGGAAATTCTGAATATTTACACAGCAAGATTGTCGTCTTTTAATCCGCGAGCGTTTGCCACGAGGAGGTTGCACGCAACGTAGATGCTCGTAAAACGAAAATATAGCATCAACACATGACCGTGGTGTGCTGGTCATGACCGTTTTTTACCACTTTACCCCGAGCAATAGTGGTGTAATCTGGCATCGGTGTGTTGGTTAAATATATGAATATTCATTATATTGTACTGTTTTAAGATTCAATTTTTCATAAACGTAACGTGAGACGGTAGCCGTCCAGTCCGACACACTCCAGCTGAGCGGCTGCATGGCATCTACGTGCAGTAAGTACAAAACTTATGTCAAATTTCCCATAATAGCACTAGCAGAACATTAAAAAAAAACAGCAAATACACACACAAACATATGTTTAGCGTCGTAAATTCGAGAAATGTAAACGTTTAAATATCGAATAAACTGATGAATTATGCTTTATTTCAGTTAAAAATACCTAGAGTTAAAAACATTAATGCGTATATAATTTGGTCAATAAAACTCCATATATGTTGGCAGCATCGTATTGGGTACATAACTATTCTAAATAAACTGTCCATAGATCAAGCTCGAATGGTCTCCATTGAGTGACTTTAGGATACTGGCTATCCTCAGGAATCACGCAGGAATTGTTTGTTGAATCCATAAATGACATAAGCGATACAGCCTTTTTCTAAGGCCGTCTCCTATCAAACTCTCAGATCCAGCCTCCCGTCAGTTTGAAGAACATTTCTCGATCGAGCGCCTGGTTTTTATCGTGCGACCTCATCGAGAGGAAGATGTAGCCGCCGATGTATTCGTGGACGACCTTGCAGTCGGAGCTGAAGCACGCGAACGACGCGTCGCCCTCCTCGAAGTCCAGGTTCACGTGCCGCACCTCCCAGTTGACGTTCCACGAACGCAGCGTGTTGTACCGCCACGTCTTCACCGCGTCCGCCGTGTGTATGTCCATCAGCATGATGCGGTCAGGTGCTACGCCCAGCAGTTCCTATAGGGAGGATACGGCAACTAGTTTGATAGGTGTACTAATTAACCGTGATGTCAAACACACTTTCAAAACATACATGTGCCTGTCATGTGAGGGCTCATGTAATAAATGAAATGAAATTTATTCGATTAATAAAGTGTACTTGTTAGCTGAGCTGTCAAACTCACTTTACATGAAACAATAGCCTAATGGTCTAAGACTATAATGTAATTACTTAAATTATGTAAAATTAGGACCTAACAGTGCTAATACAGGTAATACAGATCAATGTTAGATACAATTATGTACATTTACAGTGAGCATGAAATAGATAACACTGTTGAGTAACAGTGGAAGGCAGTACAAATGTCAAAAAAAGGAAATCATATGTAGGCATAGTCGCCATTATTAGGCCTGTTATTATCGTGATATATTCATATCCTATTCATGCTAAGTAAAAGATGGTTGAAAACAATTTTTAAAATTATATTTTAAAGACTGGAAAATGCAGAATTATTCGAGATAAACTATTAAAAAGTGAGAGATGCTACAACGCACACATATTATATCTCAAATAATTACGGAGAGAGTCAAGCTATTCAAATATATAAACATACAGTCTGAAGCATTCATTTTTTTTCCTCTTGAACAATCCTTAAGCATAACATATTGTATAAATAAATTATCATTCAATTTACAAATAATGTTGAAAAAATCTTCCAATGGAAAATTTATTTATAAACTGCCATTATTTGTAGAAGTAACGCGAGTACCTTCCGTTGTTATGCTCGAAGTTTTTTTTTAATAATTCCCGTCGAATTTAATTTGCAAAAGTGATGATGTAATATCATTTAATAACACGGTAAACTTTGCAGAGAATGATGCTTATTCTACTATGTACATTTGTAATCCATGAGAACCTGATAAATTCATGGAATTTTACATTGTGTTGAGCTAGAAATTGTGTCATTGATATTCGCGTGAAAAATAGAATTTATGCGAGATTGCGTCCCTTGACAAGGTGTATGCAGAGACGGACAATGGACAGTAAAATAAGGTACATGATGAATGATGATGAAGTTGATTCACTTGCATCCACAGAGTGTTATGGGGTGCGGAAAGTTATGGGAACTGCGGGGAAAATCGGGGAAAATACGAGACTAACACCTTTGGAGACTGATTCAATTTATTCATATATGAGCTTTCGTATAATGTGATGTCTCGTCGAGCTTATGAAATAAAACTGAAACAGGATAATGAGAAAGTGAGGAATAATGTACAGCATTTCCAACATGAACAACACAACAATATGATATCAATACATATATATGAAACTATACCTTAGTATAAATATTTTAGAGATGATATAAATTAATTTCGACCATCTCCCTCATTTAGTGTATGCCAGTCAGCTAACAAATTTTTCTGATATTTTTAAGGTGAACTAAGAGAGCATCAAGAATGGGCTTACATCCTTTTTGCTGTTCTTCATGCGAATCACGAAGTACGAGATACCGAACTCGGGCAGAGTCTGCCAGGCTTTGATGAAAGCGAGTTTCGCCTCGATCAGGTTCATGCTCTCGACGTTCGCGTGAGCTTCGAGGATCTTCTGCACGTACTGCTCAACACAACGCCGCGCACCTCATGCATAAGTTTATATCAATGTTATGTCAAGTTATTAAAAGTGCGAAGTACAAATAAAGAACATTTTAACGGTTTATATGAAAAATACTTTGAAGTTTATCTATGGAATTTTGAGAGTCTAGTGAATGACAGCGTGGTCGCAAATTATTGATGCCATTGTCTTTGCCCAAAAAACAAAACAAAGAAACGACCACTTGCATTTCTAATAAGTATTATGAATACTCGTATTAGGCACTACTATTGGCCAAACACAAAAATTACAAAATATGCCCTGACTATTCACTAAAGCAGGCATGGAAAAATATTTTGGCAAGGGACATTTAGCCAAAGATACAAACACAATCATGACTTAAGATACAATTTAGGATTGCTGTATCACTATGAATTAAAATATATTAATAAGTTATATAATTGCCTTTGTACTCTTGGACTATTATTTGACTGTTACTCGCACTTCAACTAACACTGATTAACCATAAAATAGTTAAGTAATATTCCAAGAGTGATACGTTTAATAGCCATTTTTAAGGAATAATCCAGAACAAGCCTCATTTGCCCCACCAAGGGGACTCAAGTAACTGGAGAGATGCGACACGACACCTGCTTCGCTTTAATCTTCTTGAAGAAACGTGGAGCAATAAAGTCTTCCGGTTCGATATCGTTATCGCTGCAAGTGTGCGACGTCGTGCCTGTGGGTCGTTGCAGCTGCAGGAACTCAGTGATGGCCTGCACCTCGGTGTCGTACGAACTGTCGGCCATCGTGTGGCCCTTCGACGCCATCTTACACGCGGCCATCCACTGCGTGTACTCCTGCTCCTATAAAGACACGCGCATCGTCTCCACATAGAGATCTACACGACATGTACGGAGTAGACGTACTGGAATATAGGATGATGAACATGGATGACAAGTTAACACCGTCTGCCTAACAATTATTACAATTAGACAGGCAACAACTATTACAATTAGACAGGCAACAACTATTACAATTAGACAGGCAACAACTATTACAATTAGACAGGCAACAACTATTA
>WURV02193814.1:0-12174 GCA_011762755.2 Epimenia babai | reverse complement strand
TTCCCTTGAGGGCGATCGGCTCGAGGCCACATGCAAAAGTGCGCTGTAACCCTTAGCCACATTATAGGGGAGGTAACCGAGTACTTCCAAACTGATTGCCATCTGAGATTTTATATATATATATATATATATATATATATAAACAGATGATAGATCTACAAGTGTCTGCCTTACTTGCGCAGGTACGCGTGCCTACCTCTGGTTGGAATGTTACTCATGACCAGCGATCATACTGCAAATGTTATGTGAATCGTTGGGGTTTGAAACTTGGAATATCAATGATACATGCATTGTTATTTTTGAATATAAATATCGCCAATAAAGCAATAAAGAAGGAAAAGCCTGTTGGTCTGACATCCTAACTGTTTTACACGTGCCCGTAATCTTCGTGTGACCGGTCCGGCGTCATACGAAGGTAGGTCGATTCCATGTCTCTCGCGTATACCGTTATGAATTCACGTCGATATACTAATTCGTTAGCATGCCAGCATCGATTAACAACTGCTGAAACCTCGTATTTGGAAAACCATCTTCAAAAATCACCGTAGATTGTATCTACTTTATTTGACCGTCGATGTACAATACACATTGTATACATCCTATTGGGTTGACGGGCGTTTTTCTGGTAGGCTATAGATCTAATCTACACTCCTTACATAGCGGCACATTATCAAGAGCATGTCAATAGTCGGCAAACATTGGTGTGATAAACCAGTGTCCGCGTAGACAGACGTTGGAATAATAAAATTCCGCTTGAGAATTGGAAATTCTTTTGTTGAATTGTTGATACCGTCGCCTGGTAACGGGCATACAATCGATTGATAAGGAAGAAACGTCGTGGTTGTTCGATTGCTGAATTATTTTATGTTGTAGTTGATTTGTATTCTATACTAAACGGGGATTTGCGATGGAACGCGTTTTCGTGGTCCACTTGTGGCGCTTTTATACGCAAGGAAGCTCATTACCCCCACGTTGTCTCACCTGCATTATGCTTGGTATACTGGCTATGGAAAGTTTTGTCAACTTTCAAACAACTAAAAAGGACCTCTTATGTCAAACGTAAAACAACACGAATGAGTCGCCCAACCGTAGGAGATGCAGTTTGTGACACTCCTGTTTTGTGACGACAATTTTTGAATGATTATGTAAACCACAGCTGGTGTAGTATATTAATTCTTACAGGTTACGATCAATATTTGATTAGACGGAGGTGGAGTGGTTTAGCAGCATGCGATTGTGAGCATTTGTTACTCCTTTAACAGGCCTTAAAGGTTTAGACATGTGTTTAGACAATGTTGATTTTTTAAGTCACGGATACATGGCATGAGGATGTTATTAGCCTCCTTTGTCGTTCTAGTTCCAATGAACAATCTTTGCCTACAACAGCATTTCATACAATGCCATCGATCCATGCGGTAAAAACTTTTCTATACGAGCATATATGTCCCAAACTTATATTTAGTGGTACGCTACCGTTTGTTAATCCGACGATCACTGTATTGGATTACTTTTTGAATACAGTTCATGGTTGCCGATTGTTAGCATATGTAGGACGCGGATCTATAAGTTGTTGCAACTATTGTGCAATCAAATAAGTAACTAAGCATGTCGTTCTGTTATTGACCGCTAAATGAATAGATTACGTGCATTACTATAGCATTTTAAATTACACAACCTACAAATAACTGCGTATATTTTTATTGCCATTGATTACCTTGCAAAAGACAGTATCTGTCCACTTTTAATAAAAATCCGATATTTATACATTAAGATGTTGTAACATTTAGCTATAGCTTTAAACGGGTATCCCTGTACATACCATGGACACCAAATTAGGTTTTTTGTTATTCTTGATTTACTATGAGGCGCTATTGATCACCGAACCAGGTACGGTTTTTATAAAACATATTTTATTTTTTACTGCATTCACCGTTGCCATGTACAAATCATCTGACAAAGTGTGCTTGTATACGAAAGCTTATATGAATCATTATAGGTGTCACCTTTAATTTTTATTAGTTAAAAATCAGTATTTTTTCACACGATTAAAACATTGGCGGTAAAAGTTTTCAGCTTTAAGAGTGCCCCGCAAATTTGTCGTCTGCTCTCAGTCTCAGTCAAGAAATAAATTTTGGTTTCTTAATACGGACCGCCGACTTACAGATCAGCAACATTTATTGTGATGTAAGGTTATCAAACATTCCAACCAAATGATCCGCATTTTGCTGCAGTTCACTTTTTTGGACAAGACAATGTAAATTGTAATGTTGATTGATTTACTGTAGTGTAGTATAGCGCCACAGACTCACAATGTTATTGTTAATCATAATTATTCCCGGAGAAAAAGAATATTGTTATTACATTTTTAAGATTAATATTTCTTTTTAACATAGTAAACTTGGATGTACCTTAAATTAATACCATGGACTCTAAGCCGCATAATAATAAAAAAGTCTAGGCGGTTCTATCATCATTTTTTGGTGAGAAAGTATCATCATACATTATACATATTCATAGAAGGATAGTGCTGTGCATGTAGTATATACAGATCAATGTTGAGCATGATTCGGTCAGAAATAGGTGAATGTAATGCAAAGGGTAAGAAGAGCATGCATGGCATGTATATAGTATATACATTCTGTATATATAGATAGTATGTACATTCTAATACAGATCAGAAACAGCATCAAACAACCATAAACACACTATCGGTATGCTGCATAACTGACAGTAAATAATAGGCATTAAATATTTAAAATTTATCTTTTAACAGTTTGCGGATTTTGCTAACAATAAATAAATGAACCATATTTTGATAATATAAAAGTTGCAATCCACTTTCTCTACCTTCACCTGACATTATCCAAATAACTAGCCAATCACCTGTGCTTTGCTACGCAGTTCACATTTTTTTGCAATTTATTGGTTATTAATATTCTTGGACTTCTTGGTAAAGAAAAATTATGCATGTTAATAGATTAACAAACAATAAAGGGTCTTAGTTGCAGTTTACAGGGGATGTTTATGGTCGCTATTCAATGCAAATACAATAACTTGGACACACGATAGGTTTGCACCTATAATCGGGAATAAATGATAATTTAATAAGTATTACCGCAGAAAAGTTAACCCGAGGGCAGATTCAAACCTGCGACCTTTTTATCATCAGTTCAGAGCTCCTACCACTTATCTGTTTACCCATTTTTATATTCGTTAATAATAAATGCAATCACTTTTATCAATAAAAAATTATCCCTTTTAACATAAATAAATAATTGTACTTAAAGGCCTTGGACCTTTACTCCTCCTATTTCTAGTCATAAACATATGACATATGTTTTTACTATTGACCATAGATGATATGCTATGAATGTATTGTGATGCTCCCTCATGCGCACAATCAACAGGCAATTAGTCACTTGCATATCCCCTAAGATTTTTAAGTTCTCAATCTGGCCGCAAAAATTAAATTTATGGGTACACCTGCACTAGTTAGGTACAACTGCACTAAGGGCATAGCGAATAGGAATATGTATTGCATAATGGGTATTTTTTGCATCACTGATTTTGGTTAAAATTTTTTAGAGATGTTCAAAAGGTGTTGACAGCACTAAAATTTCCCAAATTTGATAAAAATCCAAATATGAAGTGCTGCATATATTTACGGTGTTGGTATGGTATATACTATGGCTGGCGCAAAAATCGGCACAGTACCGTATATATTGCATCACTACCATATGACAATGTCTGAAATAAAACTAATGCGTCTTGAAATATAGCTCACAATCAATAGCAGTATCGGTTCAATTTGTGCAATTTCTAGATATTTACAAACAACCAACAACCAAATGTTAGTAGTTATGATGAACTGACTTCCTGCTGAATGCAGCATTTTTCTAAAATATGTAACTGCAGATACAAATTTTGCATCGAAGACTGACAAATCAACGAATTTTTCGATACAAACGTAAATGATTCAAAATTACTTAAATTTAGTGAAGGAACGCAGTTTTTGACAAGTTTGGATGATTTTGATGCAATATGATGTAATTTCATCAATATATATAAGAAAAAATTATTGACCAATTATTGGATCTATAACAATTTGATAGGTAGGATTCTTATCAGAAATCTGTGATTTGGGACATTTTCCTAAATTTGATGGTATCTGGTCACCTCTGTTAGCTTGATTCTTAGTGAATCGGACACTGGTCAGGGTGCATGTAATACCAGCCTTTTCGTAACAAATGGAGCAGGAGAGTTTTATAATAGTTCAACAACAATAAACAATCCCATCAGAGGTATAGGTTTTTTCTGCGCATTTCTTTACAGCTATTGGCTACCCCCATTATCTTAACAATAAACACCATTAACTTAACAAACAAATGAAACATGATGCATATTCCCTAGATTACATCATGATTATTGTAGTAATATCGAGTAATTTAAAAGTGTCATTGTGTCATATTTTATTTTATTTGGATATATAGTTATAGTCTTAGATATTCCAACACAAATATAAAAAAATTGCCTTATTAAGGCATTTTTTAATAATAAAATATCTTTCAGAACATGTCTGTTGAATTCATACGAATCGATTACTACTTGATAAATAAAATAGTGATTCTTGTACTTGGGTGCGATTGTGTTGTCTTTTGATATTTCTATAAACTGTAATATATATTTACAGCTATGTCCATTTATAAATAGGCTTATTTCGGTCATGTTAGTGTTTAGTATACAATCTTACAGTTCCAGCTTTGGCAAATAGTTAGCGTTGTGAAAAATTTCATGGAGAGTTAGTTAAACAACAATAAAAATTAACATTAAATAATTGTCAAAAAGTCAATTTTCAGCCAAAATAGTTAAAATATTTGTTTTTCTCTAAAACAGCCAAAATAGTTTGAAAGACTAATTTTTATAATTAAGACTTTAGTGGCTTATTTTAGCTTTTTTTACAAATCTATTCAAACTTATGATTTTTTGGCAGGTTTTGTTGATGGAGCAGCGTGTAATTGCAATGTGGATTGTGTGAGCGACTGTTCTCAGGGAACATATTTTCACAACGATACAGGAGTCTGTACAAGCTGTCCTCCCGGATTTTAGTGAGACAATACTTGTATCAAAAGATTTTACCAACCAAGGATCCATGGTGCAATGAAACTTTAAAAATATATTTTCCAAACAGTAAATGTACTGTCAATGTAAATATTACTTCATTTTTTTTACTTTGTAGAATGGCATTCTATAATATGGGACAATTTTATTAGAGAAATTTGCCAGTTTTACCATCATCATTGGTTTATTACAATACTGGACAGATATTTTAATGTGATCTCAGATAGGTTTCCACCACTTATGATATATCTTTTCTCACCAATGTTCTTTTCTTCTTTTTGTATCAAGTGGTATATATTGTACCTAATAAAGATGAATTATTATATTTTATAGCTTGATAAAAGAAATTATTTTGCTCTAAAGTCGCGGTAATAGTGTATTTCCTGCAGACTTGCAGTTGATGATAGATTGATTACCGAGATAATGGTTGTGTAGGTCACAATTGGATCTTTACCAAGTGAGCTTGTGTGTGCAGTGGTTAACACAACTAATTGATTAGCCTAAGTTATTAGGGTAGAGAAAGTATCTATGTAATCCTGTTGGACAATTGACCATTCCTCACACTATATAAATTTTGCAGTTATAACTATGTTTCAGTTGTAATAAAAATATTGTTTTTTCTTTATTTATAATCAAATAATAATTAAAACCCATAAACTCTTGCCAGACAGTTGATCTTCCTTCATTCATTCATTCTACAGGTTTTAATCACAAACAGATATCCCAGATATGTGGCGCCCAGCCTAGAATCTGCGAAAAGCGAAGACTTTACCCTAATATACAATACACAGTAATGTCAGAGAGTGGAACATTTTTCCCTGCAATGACTCACATGAACAGATGTTGTTCAGTGTGCTTTTTAAAATATTCTAAAGATTTATTGGCTAGGGAGGGTTTCAATTGTAACCATCTATATACTACCTGTTTCCTTATGCAGAAGTTAAAAGGGCAGTCTTCCATGTTAGTGCTTGTTAGTTAGAATCAGCAGATATCATGGATTCTCCCCGGTACCTTAATAAGAATATAAGAAATGAGCAAAATTTTTATTTTATAAATGTTGAGAAAGGTTTGGAAAAGAAATACCGAGAAGGTGTTATTTTACATTGTATAAGTGTATAAGCATATATTGACATTTACTATCCTTGATAGTAAAGTCTTACTAAAATCTTACACTTGCTATTTATTATTTTATCAACTTTTTTCGTGCATTTGTTACCATTAAAATAATCTAATCAGCTATCATCTGGGTGTACATTCTGTCTCTTCTTGATACAGTTGTCCTGGATCAGCTTCTCCATCCCAGCCATGTCCCGCTGGTACATACAACAACCAGAACAATAAATACTTACTGTCACATTGTTTAGTAAGTAATCACTCGGGCAATTGTGTTAAGCCCATAAAAGTCAATTTAGCAGCAATCCTACATTTTGATAAGCCATGTAGAGTCTTGTGCTTCCTGCTTTAAATTATAGGTAATTATAGAGACGTCAGTTGGCACGGATGTATCGTAAAATATAAAAAAATATTTCTCCTTATAACATCTAATTTGATGTATTTAATAATTATTAACACACAATTTCATGTGCAAGTGTATATTACAAGTTAGCTATACAAAATTTGTGTTAACACCAGGTTGTGTTGATTAATAAGATGCTATATCATCTTTCTGTTTTTTCAACAATAAAATTATTGTATAATTAATTTTATAGTAGTAATAGGAATAGACTAGAATGGCATCACTCATAAAGGTAGTGAGTTTCATATGACTATAGTACAGAATAATTCTAAATCCTATACTCATCCATGTTGCAATATAGTATGTGAGCATTGGATTATTTAATATCACTTTAAATAATGTGATATATATATATATATGACCCATGTATGACTTACATCAACTTTACCCCAAGGACTGCGATGCTGGGACGTATAGCAGCAGCTCTGGGTCAACCAGTTGCGACACTTGTCCAGCCGGTAAGGCCTGTCCCGCGAAGACGTCCGTACCCCAAGATTGTTTAGCTGGGCAGTATGTGAATTCGGGCAAAGACCAGTGCAAAGATTGTGAGAAAGGATACAAATGCACCCAACCCACGGATGTTAGGGTGCCATGCCCGGATGGAGAGTACAACCCATCAACAGGTGCTGTCACTTCTGTGCTTTCAATGGATGTTTTTGTAAATCATTGCTAAATCCTTAGTAAGTCCGTGCGGTGTATACATTGTTGTAATGTCATTTAATACATATGTTCAATACATCTGTCCATATGTTCATTTCAATACATATGTTCAAGTGGCACTGACATTGACTTTCCTAGAATGACAATTCTATTACCTTGAAAGTATTTATGAATCCCATATAAGATATTATTCATCAAGCATTATTTGTACTTATCTCGTTGTTCATCTCACTACTTAGTTTCTTATTTACTACCCTCTATATATATTATACTGCAAATGATATTAATTTGATGTTAGGTATACTGTTGATTGTAAATACAAGAGTAAAGATGTATTATACGCTTCGGCACACATATTTAAAAAACTATATTTCAATATTTCATATTATATAGTATTTGGATTTTTCCTCACAGTATATTTACCTTTTTGCATGAGCTGAAATGAACCAAATCAAAGAATGGACTCAACAGTTCTGCACGGCCTTCATGCATCCCCTCAACGTGTCATTAATTGTACTTTATATGTTTCGTTTTTACAGCGATAAGTTTATATATACTGTATATAATAGTTTTCCTGCATTATTATGTACATTATAATGTGTATATTATACACTTTTTGTAAGTTAATTTATTGCTTTGTCAGATTACATGTTGGAATAAATAAAATATTTTCGCAATTGTTCCACAGTCTCTTCCCAGTTTTCTCATTTTGCATTGTTATCTGTATCCCCGTGAGAGATGTAAGCTCATTTACAGCCACTACGATAGATTATCTTGTTATTCTGCTCTTGTTCCATATAATCCTTGGCCACTCTAGCATATGTCCAGCTTTTATAAACAGCCTATATTCTTATTTTTTGTCTTGTTTTTATCTACAGATCAAACTGTCATGCATATTTTATCCATAGATAAAACTGTCATTTCATGATAGTTATTCCCTGTTTTCCAGATGTATAATTATTCATGTCCATCAAAGACAACACTGTTGTATAAATTTATAAGTATGGGAATGGGCTTGTATATTATACATGTCTAGTATTTATTCATCAACACTCTAGCAATGACTATCATTCACTTTACCAGGTCAAACCTCATGCGTGGCATGTCCATCGGGTCAGGAGTGTCCAGACAAAACTACATCCAGTCCCTGCCGCCTGGGTTACTACAGTACAGGTGGACAGAAATACTGTCATGCATGTCCTGCTGGGAAATATACTCCATCAATTGGTAAGTTTTTAGCTTATCTGCAGCATACTCCTATGACAGAATCACTTTAAGATTGTTGAATCCTATGAATATTATAATGTTTTGCTTCTAAGTTTTCCCATTTATTAACTAGGTCATTTATAGTGTAAGTTTTTAATATTTATATAAAGCTGGTCTCTTAAAAGTTATTCAGTGTGTGAAAGTATATTGTCTGAATACTTCAAGATGACTAATGGGGTAAAACAGAGTGGGGTTCTCCTGCCAAAAGTTATTGTTCTGAACATTAATGAGCATTTTTAGTTGTTTGTCAAAAGAGAGCTTCCGTGAATGATTACGTCTATCCACAAATATGTTGCTCAGTGCAATCCTATTGAGAGATTTGATTCATAATATTGTGGAATGATAAAAATGGAATGATCTTTTATGCATTTAGTGTTTCATATGGGGGTTTAACATTCACCAATTTCATTTTATTAGTAAGGCCATATGTTTATATTATACTATGGACATTGAAATATTCCATTTGTCTGAAATAATGAAATACATTTAGATTTAATAATTTCATAAGAAGCATTAATATAAATTTAATCGATGTATGTCACGGAATGAGGCTAAAATCTGTGGCTTCTGGGCCCTTTTTACATCCCGCCTTGCTATAAAATGTGGCCTACAACTTTTCTGCTACCAATTAAATTTGTCATGTGTAACCTTAGAATAGCCCTTTTTACATGTTTAATTTACGTTATCATTTAAAGTAAAAGTATTGTTACCTTATTGATAGGGATGTATCTCAACTACATGTGGGTATTTTTGTATATCTTTTTATTATTTTAAATGATTCATGTATAATATTTGATAAATGATGTATTTTCAGTGTCGTTTACAACGAAGTAGGTGGAAATGAAAAAACCCAATTACAATTGCTAACATTTCGAGGTGCGTGTTATAATAGGATCAAGTAGCTGCCAGGACTGTCCAGCCGGTCACTCATGTTTTAATGCAACCGTCACACCAGAGAAGTGCGCTGCTGGACATGTGGCATCCACTGGTCAGACCAGCTGTACACTGTGTGCAACAGGTAGGCTATCCCAAGTCCACTATCGTCAAGTCCACTGTTAATGCCTACTTTCTCTGAAAAGCATTCAGTGATACCATTTAGTTCTATAATGATTTTTGTCTACTGCGTGCGTTTTAGTATTTTTAAGCTATTATATCTTCTAGGTAGAACAGATTAATTGTAATTTCACCATTTCATGCCAATTATGCTTTACTTGTTACATACCATTATATTTTCTATACCTTGTTTGTATATACCATGTTGTATTACCATTGTACAGTGTCACTGATAACTTAGTTGAAGAGGCACTGTAAATACAATAATAATGATAATCCCTGGAAATTTCTTAATATTAAAATGTTAAAATGCATTATTTATATGCCATTGCATAAATGTTTCCTGTCTAAATATGCATTATATGTGTTTTTCTGCCTTTCTTTTTTATTCATGTAAAAAATAAAATGTCAATAACGTTTTACACCACATCTGAATTAATGTTCCCATACATATTTGGCGATCTTCATAACATTATTTTACTGTGTGCATTGCTCTCCAGTTATGCAAAGAACCATATTGGCTACCACATTAACATTGCATTAGTAATATCCTTGTGTGAATGCAGATAAAATCACAGATGCCTTGCAGACATCTTGTATAGACTGTCCAGCTGGGAAAAGTTGTACAAGTCCAACGTAAGTAAAGCTGAGAAACAACTACTATGTGATATCGCATTTGTGAAAGGTTCAACTTTCAACTGATTAACAGATTTTTTCATGCCTTCCACTATATGAACTGAGCAAGATTTACATGCTTGAATATTGAGAACGATTGATAGTGAAGTGGTATTAGATATGATATATCATATATCATATATATTATATAATTTTATTTGTATATATTTCCGTAATATATATATATATATATGTATATATACACACACAAGGATGCTATAAAACTTGCAGAGAAGAACCAGTCGCCTGCTCTGCCGGGTCATACTCTTTGTCCGGCGAGACCGATTGCACCCCATGCCCAGCCGGGAGTCGCTGCATCTCTACTACTGCCTCTCCTCAAAGCTGTCCTCCAAGTACGCGATCTTTCATTTTATTTATTATACAGACTGTAACATTGATTTACTATCCTGTTGCAGTTGAATTATTTCTTAAATCATGTTATAGGCAGTGTCATGATATCAAAAAACATCCTTGATTGTAAAATTAGTTTGTTTTTACGATTTCCATTGAAAAGGTAAAAGGTAAAGGCGAGGTTTTGGTGCTACTTTATAATTAAATGTCAGTCGCACGTACAACATTGCCCTGTTACATCCCGAAGATATTTTTATAATAAACCATTCCACGACAAATTTTTCTCAATATTCATGCACGAAAATCTTGCTCCTTTTATATTCTATCTTGAATAGTTGAATTTCACATCTATAGTGCATGATGTTTATAATAGGGTTTTAAAGGAAATTGACATGAAATATATATATGACTAAAATTTTATCTGAAATTTTGTTGTCATTAGTGGGTTAGCTATAAGGTGTCTGTGATATAGATGAGTACTCTACCAGTGGGATGACTGCTTGTCTGCCCTGCCCTGCTGGTCACAGTTGTGCATCAGCGGCTGCCACACCGGTCAAGTGTTTACCTGGTGAATACAGCGCCCAGTCTTGTGAGTAAACAATTCTTGCCCCTTTCTGTTAGCTATATAAAAAAATTTGACATCTTTCAATTCTCTCTGATTTAACAAATGAATGTTGGTAATTTCTTGGTGTTTATTGTTTGTGATATTTATCACATATCGTAGAAGTTACAATGTTGAATAAATGAAAATAATATTGATAATAATAAGTATAAAAGTAACTCGACAATGAGATACTTGGATAGTGCTTATTGTGAAGATGAAGACCTGTGGTTAGTTCTGACGTATGTTAAATTTATAAAATAACAATTTCAGCACTAAAACGAGTGAATATTTCGATTTTCTCCACAGCCATGAACTGTAGTACATGTGTCGCTGGTAACTTCTGTCCGGAAGGAGCGAGTTCACAAACCCTCTGCCCCAGTGGTCACTATTCTACCAGTGGGGCCAATCAATGTACGTACTGCCCAAGTGGCCATTACTGCGATGCAACATCAGCGCACGCTTGTGGAGCTGGGATGTATTCACTCGGGGGAGCATCATCCTGTACCTACTGCCCAGCCGGTATGTATCACCCCCTCCCTCACTTTTAAAGAATGCTCTTTCCATTTATAGTTGAAATTATTGAGGTTATGCTCAGTGAGCTTTTCTAATTGGACTTTGTTTTGGACATTGTTTTGTCCGTCCATCCGATGTGAACAGATTCTTAAAAAAATCTTCTCAACAACTATTTTTCATAGAGCTCTACAATTTGGCAGATATTATCCTTGGCTTGGTCTCTTTTAGATCTTTTGAGCATATCATCATCGAACCAGATGGAAGTAATTTCTGACAATGTTTGTAATATTACTTTTTATTATTAATTTTCTCAACAAGTGAAATTAGGCTATCGTGATCTTTTTCAAAATATCTTTCCTCCGAAATGTGTCACACTCTTATCCATGCATTTGTAACTAGTCGCATTGACAACTGCAAC
>WURV02193803.1:0-12174 GCA_011762755.2 Epimenia babai | reverse complement strand
TAGCCTCACTTATATGGGGTGGGGGAAAAACACCTAGTGTGAAAAACCCACCGAGTCTGGGCAGACAATTGACCTTTCCCGTCACGCCCCTGCTTCTAAATGTCTACATATGAACTACATACGTCGCACACTTCGCTGAGTCTATGACAGGTCCATTTTTATTTACAATGAGATGACGATATAGCGGGGAGATAAGCGACATAGAGAACACAAATAGAGCATCTGAAGCACAGCAAACGTCATAGGGTTAAAACCCTAACAGAACCACACTGCAAGGGCTACCCAGATCCCCATGGGCAATGGGGTTTAATGCGTTTTAAGCACGGAAAACGCCACAGTTAGTATACTGGTCAGAGAGGGATTTGAACCAGGGATCGGGATTCAAAGTCAAACGCTCTTTCCACTACTCCAGCTGCCCCATCAATACGTATTATCATTATTATTATGATCATCGTTATCATTATCATCGCCATCGTTATCACGTTATTATTATTATTATCACCGTCGTCGTAGTCATCATTATACTGTCGAGTCAACTTTGACATATCTGGACGTTATTTCAAATGAAGGTTTGTATATATGTACATATTGCATGAATCTCTATATTATAAAAATACAAGTAGTTTCTATGAGTCAATTTTACTGTATATTATTACTGTTCTTTTTTTGTTGATTAAAGATTATAAAAAATGAATAAAAACCGCACGCGGTCTAGGTCATTTTCTATCACCATAACAACTGACGTCATTGTTTGTGTCCGCGAGAAATATTTGCCATCATATTTTGTTTTTGACGTTTTCCTATTATTTCTACCGGTTTCGCTGTTCCTAAGCTTTTTCTTCATATTCACGTATCGATATTTAATTACAGACGGTTTTCAAAGGACCATGCAGTCTGCTCCGATACGCGCCCACGTATTAAAACTGTCTAGCGGCGACTACGGATGTGACGACACAAAGGCACCGGATGACGCCATAGCAACGGAGACCTTCCGCTCATTGAAGATTTAGTGCAGCGCATTCTGCATCCGGGTAGTTCAAGAAAATATACCCGTTTTCGAATCATTAGCGCCACATTGACGCCACCACCAGCAATATACAGACAATGGGGTTTTTTGCGAAATTTCATCATAGTGACGAGAACATAAAGCATTTTACCGATAATGCAATAAATTCAAAAGAAAAGGGTTAAGTAAATGGGGCAATCTCACCTCTTAGACCTATCTCTCTACATTTCCATGACTATGAGAGACCTTCACGGCCATGAGGTTGTTCTAACAAATCTCTTACAGTCCACTTTACAGTCCATCGTGCTTGTACAGATATCTGTGTGCATCGCTGGCATGTTATACGGACTTAAAATATCAGTGGTTCTTAAAAACGGTGTCGAATACTTAAATGCACAGTAGAAGGCTTGCCCCTGTAGCTCAGTTGGTAGAGCGCCAGATCGGTTATCTGGAGGTCGTGGGTTCGAGTCGCATCTGAGGTATAGGATTTTTTCTGAGCATTTCTTTCCAACTTTTCAGAGAACCACATTGGCTACCCCCTTTAACATTACGTCGATAAACATATTACAGTGTGTGGTATTGAAAAACACTAACTCCAATTTACGATTAAATTTTACATACTTTACTTGCTAATAATTAAAAATTTAAAATGCCTCATTGGCGGTAATAAGAAGTGACTGGCTGACAAACAAACGGGGGTAAATACAGACTTGTGGCCATGGGTTGGGTGCCCCGAAGGACGAGTCGCGCGCACAATCCAATCGTTACTCAAATTTTCGGAGCTAAACAGTACATCCCGGGAGAGTATATTGTATATCTTATTTACATGTATTCGTTACTTATGTATACACATATCAATGGTACATTTAGTAGATTTAGGGGAAAATTTAAATAAATCTTGTGAATTGTTGTTAACGAATTTTACTCATATAAACTTAACGCAACTGGTGCGGGAAAGAATTTAATGGGGAAATTCAAGATGGCGCGGAGCATACAGACGAAACTCGGAGGAACACCTACGATCTTAACGATGAGAACGCGGGCAAGCGACCTGACGTGGGTCTCTATATCAACCGTATTGAAAAATACGAAAAGGGGAACCTTTTTACAGACAAAGAAAAAGCAAATGAATTTAAACAATGTTTTGTGTACTGTGGTACATCAACCAGAATTTCGTCGCTAAACATGACGAGGTGGGGTGAGGGTCGATAAATTAAACGATAAACTGGCGTGAATTTCACTAATCAATCGTATTAAAATGTGCGAACTTGCTCCGATGTCATTTTACCAAATACGTTTGACATGGTCTACGTGTGTATTGCGCCTACGGGAAAACATATTAATAATATAAACGTTGCTATGCGGCGTCGCTTGCCAAAAGGTCTGCGTATGAGGGACATATTTAAGAATAATTAACACAATGGATGAAATAAATAAGATTGCTGTGGCTCGATGCGGTTTTATAAAATTAATGCGATCTGTTTGCCCGTGGGTATAACAAACATACGGGGAAAATAAAAAATTAACACACTAAAGCTCGGTTAATATAAATAATAATAATTAATAACGAATTATTTATATGCGTTAAATGGCTTTACCCAATGTCTCGAGACGTGCATCTAGTAGTAAACTTTTGATATTCCCATAAAAGCATAATGTAAAATATATTTATACTCGTTACGTCTACAATTACAGGAAATCGTTATACAATGGTCATGTCACAACTACTCGCTTAGTTACACTGTGTTTGCGCGTGAATCGTTACTCTGTGGTTTGGTTCTTGCGTGGTTACTTTGTGGTTGGCGCATCTTTATGGTTACCTTTGTCAGTACGTAATTACGTCGCGATACATATGGTACCGCCTACATCGGTATTTGATATTTGTTTTGGACTCGGATGTTTGGTTAAACTATGCCCAGTGAAGATGCCGCTGTATTGCTGCTTCGCGGTAGTTTTGCGTGTCACACGATTTAATTTCTGGTTGGCAATCTAAACACATCGGGAAAATGTCGGAAGATTTGGACGTGATTGAGCACCATTATTTTATGACCTAGTTAAGCGCAATTTTCAAAAAATTGTTTCGCTAGTATAACTACGCCCATTGCTTCCATAAAATTACCGCGCATTTTAAAATACAATTACATCAAAATAAACAGCTACTGAAGTTACATAGAGAACTATACTGTTGAAATGTCTCAATGCAAAATCAGCTACTCGAAAAAGGATCGTCGATAAAGCTAATGTATAATAAGTCTCAAATGGATCCGCTCTCTGACGGAACGGCGAGGGACCGAACCATTTGAATGCCTCACCAATAAAACTACGTTTTCAACAAGTTGACCTACATGTTGTTCAACAAATCGCATAGTGTAAAGGCCGTGTAATGGACACGGTGTGGACGCGATTATAAACATTGGTGAGAGCCAGGTTGGATGCTTGATTCGTCGTCATGCGGACAGTACGGTTCACATAAACAAGACAAAGACGCCTAAAAGAGAGAGCAATACCAAACAAGAGGCCAAGGACACCATCTTGATATGAGAACGAGAAGACAAGGGAACTGCCGAACATTAAAACGAGATGCCAAAGAGACCCGAAAACCCCCATTAAGGTACCGAAACGAGAAAAAACAGATTTGTGGATAAATCTGGGCTGAAATCACATCTAATTTCCTAATTAGAGAATGACCCAAACAAATCTGAATGAGACCTACACATACAATATCTGCCAACTGGCAGACCTTTGCACTGAGCGCACATGGAAATAAAGATCTTCAAATAAAGTAGATAGAAATTACCACCTTTGCTCCCACGATGAGATGCTGACCAAAACTGAGATATATGAGATATACTTACCCAAGGACAGTATCTGCCTCAATGGCGGACTTCCGCGATGAAGGAATCTCGAGAAAAAGATTTTTCCAGCAAAATTACAAATATCGACACAATTCACCTCCCCTTACTCCTAAAACAAGATGATGATCAAATCTAGAGGAGAGCAACCCAAGGACAATATTTGCCAAGTAAGAGAACCGATAAGCGGTTAATGAGAAGAAAATTAAATAAAGTACAAACATAGACAGAAGTTACCTCCCCTTGCTGTGAGGACGATACTATGAACAAACCTAGAAGAGACCGACCCAAGAACCATATCTGCCAAATGGCAGACCTCTTATTGAGAATAAGATTTTTAAGAAAACATACGAACATCGGAGGAAGTTACCTCCCCTAGCTTCGATGACGATACCATGAACAAATCTGGAATAGACTAACCAGCTGACAATATTTGCGAAATTGCAGACCTCTGCGATAGGCGGCTCCTGACAGGACTTCTAAGAAAAAACCGAACATCAGCATAAGTTACATTCCCTTGCTGCGATAACGATACTATGAAACAATCTACCTCTGCAATAAGTGGTTCTAGAGAATATTTTTAAAGAAAATGTTAACATCGGAGGGATAGACCGACGACGGAGGACCTGCGATCAGAAAAAACCTCACTCAACGTAGGCTCAGGTGAGCTTATAAAAGCTGGCAGATTTCTATAATCGTATAAGAAATAAATAATAATATCATAATTAACATCACGCCCATAGCTTGAGTGACGAAATACCCGCGTGGAAGAGAAAATCAAAACAACGCCTGATGTAGAAATCTCACGAGAACTCTCGCGAATAGCAGACGACGTTGGTGTTTTGCGTCGGACTCCATCAAATCCGTTCTATGTTCAGAAAGGTTAACGTGGCTTGAATTTATCAAATCTGTTTTGACATTATTTAGTAGGCAATTGCAATTATACGCATTATTTATGATTACAGAGGGATAAAAATCGCAATAGTGTAAAAAATAACAGCAAAATTGGCGATATTTATAAATTCAGATATTAATTTATAATAGTTATTTTAAAATAGACTTAAATTTTTTTCTGAAACTCAAAACTCTTCTCTATGAATGGGTCCGTGATGGATCCCTAAGGATCCCTTGACATCGGCCCCGCAATTGGAATGCGGAGGGTAAAAGGTTTGTCAATTGCTGTGTTGAAGACAGACCACGCTTTAAATCTACTAGTTTCTCTTAGGCTTGCATTTCCTAAAGGTATAGAGTGCGCGCGTGCGTGTTTTACTTATACTCATATAGTTGAAAATAAGGTATAATATATTCTTATACTATATACAGCGTCAAAACAACAAAAGATGGCGTAAATATAATTATCAGTAGTGGGTAAAAAGGATATACTACATTAATAATATGCACAAACGATGAAATACGCAAGAAACAATCCGGTGGACAGATACTGTAGTCGTTAGTTTGAAATAAGGGAGGTAATCCGCGGCCAAATAGTTCAAGTCATTTTCTTCGCTGGAGGTTTGAAAGAGATCGAATCGAGTCTATGGCAAAGTTAAAGGAAAATATAACCTTGTCTTGTAATGCAACTTATCTATACATGGGAGCCTTTGTCTTCAACCTTATGGTCTCGACCCAATCAAGTTATGTCAGACAAAAAAAAATAGAAAAGTAAACTATCTTTGAAATTACTAACGCCGTTAATATGTGTACAATACATTCGACATTCATACGGTCTAGTGCGCCTTAACGCGTGCAAGGCGTGGCGTGGTTAGATAAGCATGGAAAGTTCCCAAGATGTGCGTGACAGTAATGCGCAATATTCCAATGGATCGCGAGAAAAAGGCTATGTTATTATTTTGAATAAACTGAAAGTTACAAGGTTCTCCTTTTCATTTGTGATAAGTCGAATGACACATCTACGACTAAAACTACGAATAGAGAGGAATAATACTATATTCGTATAGGCATTAAAACTGACTAGAGCTTGGGAACGAAAAATACCGTAGGGCATGTGCTGTAGACTGGACAATGGGTTGTACCACGTGACACAATTAGAAAGTAACATCAAAAACTAATATTTCCAGATGACGAGAGGCCATTGTTGCTCACCTGAAAAAAGGAAGAGATAGACAAAACAAGATACCAAGGAGGCCATCTTGATATAAGTAGGAGAAAACAGGGAGACTGCTCGATATCAAAAACAAGAGACCAATGAGACCTGAAAATACCTATTAAGATTGTGAAACAAGAAAATGCAGATTTGTTGTTAAACCTTGGCCGAAATCACCTCTAATTGCCTAAATAAAGATGACCTAAAAATCTGAATGACAGCTACACAGACAATATTTGCCAAACGGCAGACCTTTGCACTTAGCGGTCATTGAGATAATGATATTCAAAGAAGTCGATAGAAATTACCCCCCTATGCTCCCATATAATAAAATACTCCACAAATATGAAAGATACTAACACAAGGACAATACATGACGAAGGGCAGACCTTTGCGATGAATGGTTCTCGAGAAAATGATTTTCCAATTGAAAATACAAAAAATACAAACATTGATACAGGTTACTTCCCCTTCCTGCCATGAGGATATTATTACCAAATCTAGAGACTAACTCAAGGACAATATTTACCAAATGGTAGAGAAAATTTTGAATGAAAAATAAAACATCGGCATAATAAGTTACATCCCCTAACTGCGATGAACAAATCAAGATGAGACCAACTCGAGGACAATAATTGCCAACCAACAGACCTCTGCGAAAAGCGGTTCCTGAGATTTTTAAAGACAAAATACGAACATCGGCAAAGGTTACCTCCCCTAGTTGCGATGACGATACCATAAACAAATCTAGAATAGACTAACCCAAGGACAATATCTGCTTAATAGCAAACCTCTGCGATAAGCGATTCTTGAGAATATTTTTAAGAATAAATACGAACATCGGCAGAAGTTTCCTCCCCTTGCCGTGATAACGATACAATGAACAAATCGAGAAGAGACCACACCAAGGACAATATCTGCCATACGGTAACATAATGCTCACATCGGATGGATGGATGGATGGATGGATGGATGGATGGATGGACAGAGAGACAGTCGACGGACAAACTCTAATTAGAAAAGCTCGCCAAGCATAAGTTCAGGTGAGCTAATAATGCAATAAGTAATGGGCTAGATCAATTCCTTAAATTATGATGATCCAAATAAAGAGGTATATGTTATAATAAATACGAATATATACTGTATAAATATTCACAGAATTAGTAGTTGGGTGTAAACAGTTCACTCGCTGTGAGAGCAAAAACTGCAAATATCTTCTAAGGAAGAAAATTGGTTACTATTATAGCCCTGGCAAAAATTGTTTGACATTCGAGTGTTTTTACGGCGACAGGTTGGATTTTACGCTCTTTCATAAAAACATCGCGAGCGCCCAATGAAATCTTAGCGACCAAGCAAAATATAAAAATTGCTTGTCGAATGTGTTTTTTGGAGATAAATGCACCAACGACGCAGCGAATGAGAATCTTATGATATCCTGTGATGCATATCTTACGAGCTAATGACTGATATTAAGCTTGTGTATTTCAGTTTTATTATGAATATTCGCGAGATAAATATTTAAATATGTAAATGTAAAATAGCGACTTTAGCCATCTGTATAGAAAAAAGTCTTTCAATCTCCGCCTTCGGTGGTAATCTCCACAAAACTGACGTTGGTCTCGCCAAATGAGCTATGACAGCAGATTCGTCTATGTACAGATACGAACACCTCAATAACCTATTTCAAGCTGGGAACAAATTTAAAATGTACCTAACATACAAGTTACATTACCTGTCTTATATAATTATGCGTGTCTAATTTTAGTTCGCTAATGATATATTGTGTCAACACACGCCGTGCTATACAACTAAGTTTTTCAACCCTTACCACACTGACATCAGTACATTGCATTACATTAGCAATACAATTCGGTGACAACAGGGTACTAAGGGTTAATACTACGTACCGTTAGATGCGTTACTTTTTGTCTTCAACATGCAATAACTAATACAGTTGCGAGCGAGTGTTACCTCTATGCCGTACACTTCTTTCGGTCTATATAACATAATATCGCGTCGTTATAAGCAAACCTGTAAATTTTGTGACCTTTCAGAATATCGTTGTAAAATGTCCAAAACAGCCTTACTGTTCAGCTATGGTTTGCAGATCGTTTGCGGCGCGAAAAAGTACGCCGTGATCTTGTCGATCTGGAAGTGTTCGAGGGCGAGTGAAAGTGACCGTGAGAGGACAAGGTCACCCTCGCTGGGTGTGCCAATAAAGCTTGCATCAGTCAACATCGGAGATTGGTTTCGTTCGGTGGAAAATCGAGGTAGGTAATAAAGTGCTGCGATACGAAAAAGGCTGATTAACGGGAGAGGTCGTTGGTAAATAGAAAGTCGTAACGTATCGGTTTAGAGGTTGGTTCGCATAGAGCTCGGATACCCGATGGCAAGGTTGATGGTTCTTAGTAAATAGAGACAGCTGGTGTAGAGTATCGGTGTAGAGGTCGTTTGGTAGGGAGCTCAAAAAGCTGATCGTGAGGTTGATGGAGAGTGACATTGGTGGAGAATGGGCTTGGTGAATAATGAAATAGGTTAAGAATGAGGGATAAGTTGGGGAAGTGAGGTTGGCTGATAGCGAATTATGTAGCAAATGAGGTTGGCATATAGTGAGGTTGGTGGAGAGATTGGAGGAAAGTGAAGTTGGATCATTGCGTGGATGGCTGATAGTGAAGATTTATTTGAGAAGTTGGTAGATATGAAAGCTGGTGAGGAACCAGCCAGGCATCAAGTATGACAGCGTAGACATTTTTTTCCCAAGATGTCTAGCAACTATGTAATGTTACTGTAATTGACGTAAGAATTAATAACTGAAAGAAACATTGATAAATTCGATTTATCTACGACTATACATACAGTAGCAATGGTACATGAAATAACTAGGGATATCGGAGAATAAAAATAAAAAAAAATTATAAAACTTAAAAGGAAACTCAATTGGTTGTCATTCTTATCACAAAATTTACCTGAAATGGTTTCTTTGCTTAATCAGAACCGAAAACGACCGAATCGTGTTGATTAACGTTGCAATGATATACGAGGTGAAGACAACATGTTGAGAGCGAAAGTGAAGGCAATGTGCAACGAAAAAGTGGAGGTAACATACATACGGTCAACGTATAACGGGGTTGTTAGTCCAGTAAACGCAACTGCGGATAAAATAAGAGTATGAAAATAACGCATAAAAAATGAGCAGCGTAGATTTCAAACACGGCAACAAACAATCGATTAATGTACGAATAATAATAATAGTTCAGTAACGATTAATGATAATGCAAATAAATATACGCTCTACAGTGGTGTGTGTGGGTGGGTTGGGAAGAGAGGTGAGGGTGTAAATGGTCCGTGTAATTCACGGCGCAGTGAAATCGCAGTGTCATGTGAAGACATGCAACAAGGAGTACTTAGTGTCGCACTTAAAGAACGGGATACATTTTGTCATATATAAAGAGCGGGATACCTGTAGTCTTACATAAAAAATGGGATACTTCAAGCGGTACATAAAGAATGATATACTTTAAGCCATACATAAAGAATTGGATACTTTTAGCCATAAATTAGAAATGGGATACTGTTAGTTATACATAAAGAATGGGATACCTTTAGTTATACATAAAAATGGGATGTTTTAGTCATACATTAAGAATGGGATACTTTTAGTCATACGTTAATAATGCATTATCCTTATTTCGTTCATACAAGAAAAGATAACCTTTAGTCATACATAAAGAAGGGGATACATTTACTTAGACATCGAGAAGACAATAAAGTTGGTCATACCTAAAGAAAGGACAGGATACTTTCAGCCAAAGATCAATAACAGGATACTGTTTGTCATACATAACACAACATGTGCAATTTCACAAAAAGTGCGCAGGGCCAAATGAAATATGCCGGCTAGAACAGGCTAGAGGGTTATGGCCCACACATTTCAATCGATCAACAATTTACAACGATGAGTATTCTAAACAGTCGCCCAACATAACAAAGCAAGGTTGATCTTTCTACTCGACTTTCTTCAATAATATCTACTCAATGATCTAGAAATTTCCGTCGATTGTATCTGTAATTCTTCGGGTTTCAGTCTTCAATCTCATAATAAATTCGACAAGAATTGCTCGCGATGCTTGTAAGTAGATAGATTTCGAATATAAAAAGTCTCTCTAAAATCTCTAGAAGTTGTGATAAGGACCGTGTGTGCACTTGGTACATCTCTGTAAAAAGACGGTATTAAAATACGGCGCAGGGATTACGGTTTTCGCCACTCTCGACATTCCGTACGCAAAAACTTCCTGCGCTAGCAAATACTATATATACATGTCTTGACATTACATGGAGTAATGAAACGAGAACGGCTAAAAGTTGGTTACAATATCAAAACGCGAACGAGGTAACTGTACATATCGAGGGGGGATCATATAATACGCTATACACGGGGAGTTGTTGACACTGTACAGTATATTATTGTTGGTCGACACTTGACCCTTCGGCCATTATGTCGGTGCTCCGTGTCGCGCGCGCGCGTGTGTGTGTCGATAGTGCTTCTACCGTAGAAATGCCGCGATATCGTCTGGCTACGCATTCTGTGGGTCGTCGTTATGTATGCTGTGATGTCCCGAACCCGCGAGACTTTACCGTCGATCGTTTCGCTTCCCGATGCCACGTCGCCAGCGGTTTAGTGAAGCTGAGATGCCGAATCGCGAGCGCGACGGCGTCTTACGGCGGCGTCGGCAGAAGTTTGTTGGTCGGCTGAGATGTGTCGTTGCAGAATCAACTCACTTCCCTGATGCGCTGTCAACGCAACGCACCATTTAAGTCGATGCTGCACGCGTAAGTCTGACTACTACGTAAGTCACAGGCGGCACTACAAGAGGAATGACGTCGAGTAGCCATGGCAGAGATTAAGCGCCTAATCTCCGGGATGAGGAGGGTTCTTGCCATCCTGAATACTCGGGGCAGATACCCGTGATACTGACATTAATGGATATTTTCGTGAATGTTGGGTCCTCTTCCCTTGAATTTTACTCAAAAAGATCACTTTGGAAATTGTTATTAAAATAACACATGACCCCTATACTGTCACCTATGATTGCATAGGTATAATAAACCACTAAAATGCATAACTGAAGCATCAAAATATCTAGATGCTATTGATATTACTAAAATGTGACATTTACGCAATAGGTACAGTGAAATATAGGGTGGGGCTTAACGGTTTTTTTCTTAAGTATACATTGTAACAACAATAGACTAGAGAAACAATTTTTGACCAGCAGTCCATGACCAATTGACCTATGGGCAACATGCAAGCCCACGATGCAAGGCTGCCGGTAAAATACACCTTTGTCAGCGCTAGTGATCGAGTGCCTAGACCTTTCATGCGAGAGGTCTGCAGTTCGAATCCCTGGCACGAGGGAAAATTATCATCGCATGTCCCTCATCGATACACTCAAAAATATAAGCAGCATTTTCCTGTTTGGAAGATCTGCGGCAATTGGTATCGGAGCGGGATAACTGCGATATGTTTTAAGTTAACGGATGGTCGTAAGAGAAATCGGTATTAATGTCATGAATCAAATAGTTCAAACACCGGATTTTTTTTTTTGTAAATTCACATATCTATATATACACGCATGAAGGTAAAAACCCACCTCTGGTTCTGGAACATTTAAATCATTGTCTAATGCCGCGTCTCCCCTCCCCGAACAGCAGCACCCACCATCCTGAATCGTGAATTCGAGATATTATCTAAGGTAGCGCAAATGGGCTATTCGGTACTGCTCGAGTAGTTTTCAGTTTTGATTTGTGCCTGACTTGTATTTTGGGATTGAGGCACGGTGTTACCTCTTCCTGACGCGGGGTACGCGCTACCTTATACCCTCGATGTCACGAGACACCGGGGTGATAGTGACAACAGCGTCGATATCGCAGTCCTGGACCCTTCTCCTTGCTTAGACAAAAGCCCTAACCGGACTCCAACAGCCAATCACTTTCCATCGTCACCCAACTCTCGGCATTTAAGTGAATGTAAGAAAATAGTTAATTATTCATAGAATACTTTACGATACACTAACAGAAAGATGTGGGTTGCCGTGTTAGCCGTATCGTATGATACGAGAAGCGAAGGTAACACCCTATTATTATTATTATTATTGTATTTATAGTGCCTCTTCAACTAACTAGTTATCAGCGACACTTTACAATGGTAATAC
>WURV02193781.1:0-12179 GCA_011762755.2 Epimenia babai | reverse complement strand
TGGGATTAGTGTTAACTACTGGAGGGGGCTTCAAGGAGGCACAAGGGACACTGGCACAGCAGGCGCGTAAGGCAACTGTTAGCTTAAACAGCCACTTGTGCAACTTTAAACAGGTAGATATTAATTTAAAGGTGGAGCTATACCAGAAAACTGTTGAACCAATAATTTGGTATGGATGCCAGGTGTGGGGAATGTGGGAAGACGAAGCAGGCAATCGAGCACGTTTAGCTTTTCTGAAGAGGTGTCTTGGTGTGAGGCAGACTACACCCACAGACTTCGTACACAGTGAGCTGGGTATCACACCACTTAATATAATGATGCAAAAGAGAGTCCTCAATATTAGTCAATAATTTTTTTGCCTTGACGAACATAAATATGTGAGGCTGTTGTATAATGAGTTAATACACCTATCGATATCCAAACCAAAATTTACCACTTTGGTTACCCGTACTGAAGAGGCATTACAAAAATGTGGCTTTGGAGATATATGGGAGAGGCAGACTGTAGTGGTGAACCTACTTTGCAAGTAGGTTGGAGGACATGTACCAACAGGACTGTAGGAGTCGCGTGGAAGCGTTAAGTAAGAGGCAGCTGTATAAGTATATAAAGGAGGAGGGTATGATAGGCAGGCGTGAAAGATACCTGGCGGTGGTAAGGAATACAAGTCATAGAGTAGCTCTTTCAAGGTTACGTCTGTCCTCGCATGACCTCATGATTGAGCGAGGAAGGTGGATGAGGCCCAGACTCGAGGTGTGCCAGAGACCTTGTCCCATGTGCTCCGAGATATCGAAGATGAATTTCATGCACATGCAATCTTAATCTGTTCTCACTTCCGCAATCTACGCCAATCATTTATCCCGCTCTACTACATCAAACATCCAAATATGCAAAAATTTATTACATTATTAATATCTTCAAACCCCAAAATCATAAGGCACCTAGCAAAATTTGTATACCTCCTATTTAAAGAGCGTGGCGAAGTCGGCTGATCGTCGGGGGCACAGGGACGAGGGTATCTGGGCTCACCCCGACTCTGCACCTTGTTCATTATGTCCCCCTTTGTCTAACTTCGATTTTGTTTATGATGGGATATTTACCCAGACAGACGTACAGTATGTGGTGGATGAAAGTTGTGTGTCAACTAATCATTATACGCCGTCATAGCAATGATGTAAAAAATGTTGTTTCGTTGGATTAATTTCCTAATAAAACTTCTTCTGTATGTGGTGCAGTGATTGGAAGCCCGATCTATCAGGTAAGAAGTGACGAGATCAAATCTTCACATAACATGCCCTCCACTATCTGAAATTAACTAACAAGACTTTCGTGATTGAATTTTGAGATATCTTTGTATGGAAGTTGACTACTCTGAAGGACATATAATCTGATGTATGTAGCTACTAATGGCCGAATATTGCTTAGTTGATGGACTAATTATACTGACTGACCTTACTATCTTATCCAATATATGCATGGGTTACCATGAATGATACTGAATGAGAGTAACCCATAGACAATGTCTGTCAAATGGCAGAACTCTGCGAAAAAATGGTATTTGATATGACTTTAAAGTAAAAATACCAAAATAGGCAGAAATTATCTCGCTTTGCCAGAAATACCGAACAAATCTAAAGAAAGAGCTACTCAAAAACAACATCTGCCAAAAAACAAAGCTTTGCAAGAAACAACTTTTGAAATGGAGTGGAGCTGATTTTAAAAAAATGTTAACATCGTGAGGATGTAGAGACAATGGATGAAGTTTGATTAGAATAGCTCACTAGAGCATTCCCCTGAGGTGGGCAAATAAAGAAGCACTAAAACAGAACTCGTCTCTTCTTTATTTATACGTAGCCTGTTGCAGTTTTCCATGTGATTAAAATTCCAAAAGCATGGGAAAACAGTAAGTAGCTCATAGGCTAATGCCGAATTTTTTAAGAGTGTGGCCCAGAGCTAGATACATACAACCCTGAGAGAAGTGAGTACATTTACCATATTAAAAAAACTTATGGATCATAATCCAAGTGGCGAGTGTTCCTATAATATACACTATAACGATTACTAATTTCAAAGATCTAAACTCACAGAAATTTCTAATAACACATATTTACGCAATTTTTAGAATTTACTATCAATGTGGCCCTTAACTGCAAAAGTTGTCACATTCTTGCTATTTATTGTGTGAATAAACATGTTGAATGCCAGTATTGCCACAAATAATAACATTTCGGGCACAATACTTTTACCATACAAAACACGGATATTGAGAAAAAAGCTTATCATTAGTGTGTTTTTCTCCATGTATGGAAATCAATACTAATAAATCATGTCTCAATCTATCAGAAGCATTTCCCTGATTAACAACCAAAGTGGAGTGTTCCATTACCCCTCTCTCATTTCCGTGTTGTTTTATTTTAACGGTATATTTATATTTTTAGAGCCCACATGTGCAGTCGTATAAATACGATTTCTTGCAACACCAGTTTTAGTAAGTTGTGAAAGACGAATATTAGTGAAAAAGTGAATGAACTCAGAATCATGATGGCATTCTCATAATAGAGTGCAAACACCAAGAAACATATCTCAAAATTTACAAGTTGGTACTCTGTATTCTGCCTTTAGCAACTTCCCGATTTCAACGTTGAATGACGCAGGTCCACTACTGTTCTGAAAACTGCAAATTAAGTTGAAATAGTATGGGGCTAGTTCTTTGCTCAAAGATATTAATTTTGTTTCGCCATTTTCAAAAGTATTGTATTAAAAAAGAAAATTGCAGCCGAAGTTTTCATGTTCTCTTGTTGATTTTTAGATGGGTGATCAATATAGGCAGGTCAAGGTCTCATTGTGGCTAGGGTAAAAATCATGACTTGCAATAGTTGCAAATATAAATGGACAAAAATCTCACAATGCACTAACCTCATATTTGTGGTTTCATATAGTAAAGAAGCGACGATCAGCACTGCCCAATGGAACATTTGTAGCCCGCGAAGGATTTTACATGATACATTTTGTTGTTATGCTTAAAATTTATCAAAAGTGATTTTTGGAAAATGTAATTGAAATGGAATATTACTATTACCAATTTCTGGGGTTTTATCGTTGTATTTCAGTGTCATTATAACTATTACTGAATATTCAAATTGTTTTTTGAATGAGAATGAAAAAAGTGGTTGAGCAACAGTTGCGTCAATTGGTATATCGATAGACAAAAACAATTGACGATTACTACCAGTGATTCTAATGTACTCAAGATCCTAAATCCTTATTTAGTCTGAATTGATATATAAATTTTGCAAAAATTTTTTCGGCAAATTTATTGATCTAATTATTATCCAATTATTTGTTGATGTTGACTTTTTAGGGCATTACGACTTTCAAGTTGGAGAATAAGGTGACATGAAAGATTAATATGTATGGACGTACAAATAGGCTTGAATTAACCACCAGCTGTCAGGACTATCATCGGCCCGTTACAAAGCTAGCCGAGACTGGTGGTTAGTATGTCGGAAAAGACAGTTAGCCTCATTTATTATGATAGGACAATCACCACAGCAAATGACCATGTCTGGGCAGATGGTTGACCTTTGTCTATTCACACCACGCCTTCCCATGTCTCATGAACATAATCAATATCCACAGTGAGATAATGACATTGCGGAGAGGTACTGTCCTGAGAGACATCAGTGTCCAAAACACAACCATGTCATAGAGATAGTCTACAAAAGCAAACAGGAGAAAAAGAAAAAGTTATCGCCTCATTATACTATTATACTAGTAACAAATTTTACAATAGGCTAATTCACAAGGAACTCTACTGGTTACCGATACATATCCGCATCGAGTACAAAGTCATTGTCGTTATGTACAGAGCTGCCCACTGTACTGCGCCGTGATATATCAATCCTCTCGCATCATACTATACACTGTCGAGATGGCTCCGATAGCATGGCCAACATCTTGCCAACATATACCACTGCCATCCGGTGTCCTCTGATCACTGCTGCTTCTCTAGTCTTGGTCCAAAACTTTGGAACAGTTTACAGTTAACACTAAAATTATCAAATTCATTTTCTCTTTTTAAATCCAGGTTAAAAACTCACATATTCACTAAAGCTTACTTTTAGTTTTCGAAACTCTTTGTACAGCATGACTGAGGGTTTATCACATGATTTTAGTACTTTTAAACCACATTATTATTTATTTATTATTATTTAATTCAATACAAATCTTTTTCAATATATCGGCATGAAAATCTTTATCATTTCTTTAATGGGATACCTATGAACAAAACAATCTATGGTGTGTGCGGATTTGAACTATCAACCACTTTCACGAAAAGTTATGCTTCTAACTACTGCACCAGTGGTACCCCCATACAGAGAAGACTACCCAGACCCACAAGTCCAATGGCTTATTGAAACTAAGAACCCGTCTGTGATCGGTCAATGGGTAGTAAATAGGCTTATATTGATAAATATCAACACGCATTCTCATTCTTGTTCACCCTACCTAATTTATATGCAGACTTGACCACTCCCTTGCCTACGTGGTTAGATAGTGAACTTGGGAGTAGTGCGTGTGAGCTTGGGGGTAGTGGGTATGTGCCATATACTTACCTTAAACTCTCAACATGTTAATCTCATATTTGTGAGATTCAATGCACGTGGCTACATGAAACTGTATACCGCAATGTTGACTATGCGGTTTATCCTTTAAGGGCTAACCTAGGCAACCAAAAAAGATTTTATATGTAATGAATATGTTTTTATTGGTAAAAGCACAATGACCCCACGACCTATCAAGCGCTGTATCCGACCACGTTTGCAGGGGAATTGCTGGGTTTTTGCATTTAAATTAGCCAGGCTGAGCACCAATGAGAATTCATGTTGATTTTAGCCTATTTATTACCTACTGACTAAGGATGATTATTGGCTTGAAATTTGGTATTGCGATATATTTCAATACTCAATATTGGTATTGCGATAATATTGCGATATTATTGCCAAAAAAGTATGCTCTATTACGGCATTTAGGACTATTTTTACTAACGGAGTTATGATTCTATTACGTGTAGTATGCATGTATGCTGAGTTCAAAAGAAGTATAGGTAAATTATTGTGAAGTTAAGATTCAGTATGTGCTGCAAAATTTGTTGAATAACCCAGTGGCTATGCCGTACTCACTATTATGATGATGACTAATAAAATGCCTGGCATGTACTATAGGCTAGAAACTACTATTTTGTGACCACTGCAACATCTATTTCCTCGAGAGTGAATAATAATGAACCATATAAAGGAGATAACACTTTTATTAGATTTAATATAATGTAGTACCATTATAAAAAATTTGAATAAAAACATTCATTTAACTATTTATTAATACTACAACTACAGTTACTGTTGTGAATGCTGTTATTAAAATCTCGATAATCATCATTATTATAACTAACAAAAAAATTGCACTAGCTCGTACACATTTAACTGCTATTATTATCACACTGATGCCAAGACTAAATTAACTTATACAATAGGCCGAAGAGGCTTCAAGACGCTCACCTGAAAAAAGAGAAAAAGACAAAACAAGAGGCCAAGGAAGCCATCTTGATATTAGAACAAGAAGGCAAAAGAAGACTGCCTGACATTAAAAACATGAGGCCAAAGACTTGAAAATACCAATTAAGATACTAAAACAAGAAAATACAGATTTGTGGATAAACCGTGACTAAAATCACCTCCAATTGCCTAAATGGAGATGCTCTGCACAAATCTGACAATCTGCAAAATGGCAGACCTTTGCATTGAGCGGACATAAAAATTTTCAAATAAAAAAGTAAATAGAAACCCCCCCCCCTTTGCTCCCATGATGAATTGCTGAACATATCTGAAAGATACTGACCCAAGGATAATATCTGCCGAATGGCAAACCTCTGCGATGAGGGTTCCCGAGAAGAAGATTTTTCAAGTAAAAATGCAAACATCGACACAAGTTACTTCCCATTACTGCAATGACAAATCTAGACCAACGCAAGGACAATATTTGCCAAATAGCAGACCTCTGCGATAAGCGGTTCTTGAGAAGATTTTTAAGGAAAATACGAACATTGGCAGAAGTTACTTCCCCTAGCTGCGATGACGATACCATGAACAACTCTAGAAGATATCAACCCTAGGACAATATCTGCCAAATGGCAGACCTCTGCAATAAGCAGTTCTTGAGAAGATTTTTAAGAAGATGTTAATCAGACAAGAAAATCGGATGGATGGATGGATGAACGGACTGACGGACGGGTGGACAGACGGACGACGGACAAACTCCTAGCTGAAAAGCTCACTGTGCATAAGCTCAAGTGAGGTAATAAAGTATTAGACAATACAATAATCAGTCTATTGCTACATGCATAGTACATACTACACATCCACCATATTAGTATTTATCTAAAAATTCTTATCCATAAAATACATTTTTCATTAACAAACATAGCCACTCATATAAGCTGACATAAGTCTTTATCCATAAATCACTTTTATTAAGAAACGAATCAGAAGCCTTCCTTCATAGGGTATATTATGAAGAATTAAACAGTGGCATATATAGAATGATTCCTATACCACTTACATGTAAAATGCTAAATATCACATTTCAATGGCTTTGTTAGGAATAGATTTCATAAAGTAATACATGTCACTTGGGGGTTTTTGCCAAGCAGAATATTGATGCCGATACAACATCTACTGATATACTGAACAATACGTCAACACTAAACGAGGATATTGGCTGGCAAGGATTTAATTCCTTAGAGAATTCGGCCCGGATATATGTGAATATGAAATGGTGCATTTACCGTGAAATGGGTAATTTGCCACGTCTCGTATAATGAAGCGTGCACGCTATCAAATGTATGTTATTTTGCTGGTGACATGGGTTGCCAAGAAAAAGAGTGTTAGCCAAATGTTGGAATTTTTTTTATTTCACAGTTTGGATCAATAAGAAGTGCATGTAATATTAATTTTAGTGCATATGTGCATGCTGCCATCTGAGGATGCACACTGCACAAATATCAGCATCATAGCAAAATGGACGCAATTACTCCACCATGCATGATAGAGTAAAAAATAGTTTCATTTCAATAAAAATTTGCAGACCATACAAAGTAATGTCAAGGTAATACCTAATAAACTACCCAAGAATATTAAAACACTCTTGCTTTGTCAGTTATAAAGGCTACATACAAAGGCTTGTGTTTAAAAGTCCATAAGGTGCTCCCTTTAACCTCCATTATAGGATAGCTGCCAGCATGGCAACCTACATTCACTATTAATATTATACAAGGTAGGAATACTACACTAATCAGCAGTAAAGGCAGTATTGTTCTGAACAGCAACACAATGATATAAAAACACCCAGTATGTTATTGTAGTGCTTGTTCATACTGCAGCAATGTGTTTTCATTCACAACAATATTTATTTTATTTGGGTTAGTTTCACAATCGCAATAATACAAACATTGGTTGGATAACAAATTCAATGAACTATAAAAATGTATTGGGGGCATGTCACGCAATTTATGCTAATAAGGAAAATGACATCTGCAGCCGTGTGTAAAAAAGATCCTAATCGTGTGAGGTAGTAAGTAGTGCGTAGTATGATCTCATCATAATTAATATGCTCATTTTTCACAAAGTTGCTATACTTGACTAGACATGATATAAAATATTTAAATAGTACAAATGTCACATAGTGAGGTTAATGCGGTTGATAATGCTTGAGGAGATTGAGAAAGTTAAACAAATTAAAGACACTCATTTCATAATCAAATATAACCCAAATGCAGGGAGAGAATATTAGGGGAAAAGTAAATATTTAGTGTAAGGCTGTAAGCAATAGGTACACAAGGGAATAGGTATGTCTGAAGGATTTACACCAGCGGGTAGTAATGATGGAATGTGAAACAAATCACGGATTGTTGACTAACGACAAAGTGTGATTATAGACTCCTCTTACCTGTCGCACACGACAGTCCAACCCACAGACCTGACCCTGATTGGCTTCATTCTGAAAATAATACAGATCCAGTACAGTTTACTATTGTCTATTTAATTACAAATAATATTATTTGGTATAGAAAACTAAATTTATAATTTATAATTTTCTTTTAGCCATATGCAATAACTTAATATTCCCAATCTTATCACTAACTTAATGACTGCAAAACAATTTTAATTATTAATTTTACTTTTGTATTGAACAAGGCCTAATAACACCATCTGCCTTTAATTCTGCCGGTATGGTTCCTCTTTCTGACAAATCTTAAAGCTTTTATATATCCCAATCTATTTTTGTATATATGCATATTTATATGTAATTGCCATTGATGTTTTGGTTAGACGCATGACTTTAGATTTAGTATGGCTTGAGGTTGCAGACCCATTCACCTCATACTAGATTTGTTTCTGTGCAATGCACTTACAGAATAAGACATAAATGGATTAAAAGGAAGAGGGAAAGATAAAAATACTTCCATAAAAGGAAGATTTTCATAAGGTATTGGTTTATAGAGAATGATTGAAATGACCAACCCGAACAAATCTGAACTAAATAAACTTCCAAATGGCAAATCACTTCTACATTAAGCTTTATGAGATGATTTTATAAATAGTACAAACATCGGCAAAAATTTACCTCCCGTTGCTCGGAAGACAATACCCCGTCCAAATCTAAATAAGCCCTTGACCCGGAATGACACAGTGGTGTGAATTTAGAATGCAATAAATATGAAAATTAAAAAAGTAAAGGTTAGAGAAACTTTTTGTTAGTGAAAGTTTTTGTTAACATTCCTGTTATACGATATAGCTAACAGGGCATCACACATCTCTATGTTTGATATATAAATAGGAAGAATCATTTACAAGATATCATCACCTGTCTCAGTTAGAATACACTGTTCTATGTGAGTAATTGTTCCAATAAATCCTACGACTAAACGAGAACAAACAATGTTCGCCGCTATTTGCATCCTAACCTTTGGTAGCATGGATTTTTCTATACATGCTGGGCGCATACAAAGAGTCTAGATAACGCAATATATTGTAGCGGTAAATGCTTTTAGAAATGCACGGCACAATCCGATTCCCCGTGGAAATTAGTAATTTCATGTCGTTTATTAGCCCTCCAACAAGGGCTTGCCATGGCACTTCGAGCCATGAGATACTGGGATATTTAAGAATAGTAGTGTATCGCTGAAGATTGCAATGAATGTAAATATATAGTACAGACTATGCTTAGAAAATTAATTAAATGCGGAACTCTCACTGTGAGATCTGTAAATGGTCTCAATAACCATAATCATCATACTATGTAGCCTGGATGGGACTTCATATTCCAGATACAGACTGAGAGTAAATCATTTAAATTCTACAATTACATAAAAAATAGCCTATTTACATAGACTTTGTATATATAGACAGGGGTGTAGCTGGAGTTGGACACCCTTAAGCAACCGCTCTGAGACATTATGGGGGGGGGGGGTTAAAATATATTATATTAAGAATGTTTAAGAAGGCATTTACTTGTATTTATCACCTTTGTTACTCAGCCTCATTGAGATTTTGTATAAGATTACAAGTGAAAGTAAATTGTGACAAATTATAAACATACTTATATTTAAACAAAGGTGGAAAAAACTAGATCTCCAGGTTGTTTGTACTCAGGACTCCTCAGTGAGGTGTGATTAATATAGTATGGTACTTATTTCTAAAAGAATGGAACATAGCTAAACTGCAGCAAGCTAATGGAGCCTCACTCATATCTATATAAAGTTATGCATGATAACAGTGATAACTAACAGTGGTAATTGCTTAGTGAAGGTGTGAAAAAATTTCAGTGACGATGCTCATTACAAGATGCGACGATGCTCATTAGAGGATGCAACGATGCTTATTAGAAGATGGGCATGGAGACTACATGGACTGAAGGAAATAAGGGAAAATAATGGGCCACGTTACAGAAATACAAAATTTCCAGTTATTTTATGGAAACTCACATAAGGTATTATGTCTAGATACTTCAATCATAATGCTAACATGCATATAAATTCCTATTTATTACAGGTGAATCCATCTCTTCGTGGGGGTGTGGGTAGCCCTTGCAGTGTGTTTAGAAGCCTTCTTTACTTCCCTTTGATATATCTGTATTGCAGATGGTTTCTGTATTGTCTCTATGGCTCTTAACTCTTCCCTATCTCATCGTATCATTATAAGTAACAACTATAAAGGGTGTATTTAGGCTGTCTACAGCATTTGAAATCAGTGAATGAATGAATGAATGGATGAAGGTCAATTGTTTCCCAAAACTTTGAGAATTTTTTACTAGTGTTTTCTCCTACACTTTATCCCTGTGGCACATTAACTACATAGGTAAGCATTGTAGAAGAGCAGAAATGGCCTACAGAATCTTAGTAATCAGCCTATTTCTAACTAACTCACTACAAGACTAAATGAACAACATAATATCTTAACAATGTAATAAAGAAAGTTTGATTTGATTTTTTGTTTGTATACTTGTTTGTTACTCCTAAGGTTTTAATCATGACTCATTTGTTACTATTATAATGCATTATGTAGAGCATGGCAATTTTTATCTTGATTATATACAATTTTACAGATCGTAATTAATTTTTATGTCAAGCTTGATTTTATTATCACCAATAACTTTCTTTAATTGGACATTTGACATCGTACAGATCGATATGCATGTAAAAATACATCTGTCAATATAGTACCAACTATTTTTAATAAAGACTATAATATCATTATTATTATTATTTTTATTTTTTGGGTATTGAACCCGCTTCCTATACATTCTGTAACTACATGAGATTAGATCCGAGAAACTACAGCCGTTCTTCATTGGGACAAAGTTAAACATTTAGAATTATTTTTGGTCATATATAATTATCTCCCCTTACCTAACATTCTACGATAAGAAAGTATAATTTTATTATCAGCTCTCTGCTCATGGTCATCAACCGAAAAGCAATATTTATAAGTACAAACACATCAAGTAAAAGAGTTCAACCCATTTAAGTACATCCATTTATTATGTTAAAACAAAAAATAATTTCGAATTGGTATAATGAAGGATTATATTTTCAATGATGTCATCTTACATTAAGTACTATGCCTAATTTTTCTCCACAAATGAATCCATGAATTGACATCAAACAATATTGTCTGGCAAAAAAATGTGAATCGCTAGGAAGTAACTTTGCAATAAAAAATAGGGATACTTGATTTTCCGGAATTAACATCATAAGGAATTAAGGATAAATATCATAAGAACATTGGAAATTCAAGAGACAGGACACTGGATTCCACTAGTTATATCAATCATAAACCTGAATCGATCTCTGAAATAACCAACGCAGTGAACCAGGTCATTCTAGCCGCGGATGTTCCGCAAAGATGCTCGAGGACCTGAGATAGCAGATACCCGAATGCTAACCCTAACCCTAAAACCAAACCGATCTAGTTCGGAGCCCCAAATATCCATATAATTTGCAGCATTTTTCTTGCAAAAAGTGTCTTATGCTACTGTGCATGGCAGACCATGTAGCCCTTGGTAGATCTGTTAAGGCTTCTTCCCTCTTATATGGCTGTTATTAGATTCTCTAGAAATGATCTCCATGGCACTAACATTGCCACTATCTCATTATCTCAGTGGAAATAATCATCGATGATCAAGGATTGAGAGAGTGTGGGACATGTTATGTAAGCTATGTATGTACTGTGTAGGCATTTGAAACCAATGGTGTGCAGAGATAGACGAAATCAACTGTCTGCCCTGACTGGGTGATTTATACTATGGTGTTATCCAACCCTTCACGTATAACGGGAGCTAATCCATTTTTCCGTCCAACCGTAGGCTAGGGGGCAGCTGGCATAGAAGTTAGAGCGTTTGACTTTGCATCCAGGGGTCCCTGGTTCAAATCCCGCTCTAATCAGTATGCTAAGCCTTTGCAGTGTAGTTCTGTTAGGGCTTTTTCCCTCTGACGTTTGCTGAGCTTCAGATGCTCTATATATATGATCTCTATGTCGCATACCTCTCTGTTATGTCATCATCTCATTGTAAATAACCATTGACCTTCCATAGACTTAGCGGAGTGTGCGACATATGTAGCTCGT
>WURV02193770.1:0-12185 GCA_011762755.2 Epimenia babai | reverse complement strand
GATAATGCCCCAGCTCATAATTCCCAGCTTGCGGTGTGCACAGCGAACGATTGTGGCTTCCGAATTCTTCCGCATCCCCCATATTCACCTGATCTGGCCCCCTCAGACTTCTATTTATTTCCAAACCTGAAATCGGAACGCCGTGGTAAAAAAATTTGAATCAAATGATGACGTCTTTGGTGCTGTAGAGGGGTTTTTGAGTGGTAAGGACAAAGGGTGGTATCGCAAGAGGTTGGAAAAGTTACAAAAACGTTGGACTGAGTGTATTGAAGTCAAGGGGGATTATGTTGAGATATAAAATAAAACAAAAATCGTACGACGTTGACATCATGGTTGGGCCAGAAACTTATGGGACACCACTCGTATTGCGTACAGGCTTTCAAAAGAAAATAGGATGGCGAATGCCCTGCAAAACCGGTTGCAACCAGAAAAAAAATATTAGATCGATTTAGCCATTAAATTTGTACAGTCGATCATGCTTGCTAGAGATATCTGTGTATTTTGCTGTCATGATATCGACTATATATCATTGTGTTTTCAAAAAGTGTCAAAAATAGCTAAATGCGCAGGAGAAAGCTTGCTTTTATAGTTCAGTTGGTCGAATCTGGTAGACTTCGTGAAAAGGACAACCTTCTGTTCACTATATGAATTACAGCGGTATAATTTAACGCAAAATCCAATAATTTAAGAACAAATCTTTCAATATTCGACCTCATCGCGAAATCGCTTATGAACGAAAGGAATGCCAAATATGGACAAACAGTTGTGTATAAACAGTTGTTAAGCTGTTGTGAACTCAATTAATGTTTACATTGGCACGAGCGCCTAATCTACTGTTATGTCACCAATCTATCGTTAGCTTTAGCTAATGGTTTCCCAAGTTTTTAAACGACGGGGGTTTCCGAAACCCATACAATGACTGTTGCTTCAAAGATTATAATAAACTTAAAAAGTTAAAAGTTTCGCCTATAACGATGGTTTTAGCGACCCGCACCAAAAACCGTAGCTATTGTTGTTTTTTCGAAAGCTTGCGTTAATTATTATGGCTACATTAACTTTTAATACGTGCAAACATTGCTTTGAGTTGGTTCTAAAACACGTTCTAAGCGCTTTACATCGTAATGTAGCAGTGGTGAAGTAAAATAGATACTGCAACATTAACACAATTAATGTGAAAACACTGGAGGATGAAAATCTTGACTATGAGGTTAAAACTATTTTAGGTTTTCAGTATACGTTACACGTTGCGGTAAGCTATAAATTCAATGAAAATCAACGAATAAATTAAAATGTATCAGTCAAACTTACATTTATTACAGTTTATATTCAATTAAAAACATGCGTTCTTACGTGGCCACTGAAAGAGACAATAGACTAGATTTTTTGGCAGTTTTTGGGATTCACTAAAACAAGAAGGGTCACAATATGTATTTTTTCTACAAGTCACGATTATTTTTCATTTTTGCGTCACGAGCTACGCGCTAATCGACATTTATACATTTATATTATAGATACACGACCCAGTTTAGACCAAGATAGTCCCATTGTTCGGTGTCATGGTCTAGCCAGAGTTTATGTCAGGACGCTACGTCCAAGTTTTACGCCGTCGTTTTGGACGCGATCATCTTAGCTTATGAGTTGTGTGCGAAATTAACTTTTTATGTCAACTTTATACATTAAAAATAACGTTTTCATTGAATTATTCTATTCATAAACCTAACAATAGACCAACTCACGCGCGACATATCTTAGGTCACGGATATAATGCGGGGAATTTCAGCATTCCTCTTTGCTGTAATAAAATTATATTACCGAATAGTATTACGTGTACATTAAGTTACTACCACATAAAACCCTTTGTTGGTTGTGTATTCCGTGGTACGTCTCTCGAAGCACCATTAAAACAGCGCTAATCCTCTCTTTTGCTTAGGTAATATATTGAGCCACAAGACACCATTGATTCACGCTTTGTTTAAACGGTCTGCGTATATTCTACCCCGAGTCGTCGACTTCCCTCTGTTTTATGTTTTTCAGTTAAATGCTAGCTATGTCTATTGCCAAGTTAAGGTGTTCTAATTCGATATATTTCTAATTGGACCGACGACCGCTCCGCATTCCGCGATGCCTGGGCGACCGGCAATTAGCGGAGTAAACACGTGCGACATATCTTAATGTGTTCCTTGTGTTCGCCCAATCTACCGAAATTTGTTCGTTGAGGTGTTACTATCTAACGGACCTACTGATCGACGACTATGTCGTCATGTCGGTATCTGTTATTACTGTTTAAGTAAATACTCGATTAAATCTCCTGCGTGGTTATCTATCGAATTGGTGCGCCAACCAGCCCGTACGTAAATTACAGGTTTTTACGACCGCGCTCTCAAAACTATTGCGATTTACTGTCTATTCATACGTGGCTGTAGTCTCTTATACAAGCATACGTAAGTATTCAGACGTTGACGTATTGGAAGAACAAAACAATAATTAAATCAGATATCAGTAGGAGTGATCTAATAGGTTTAACGCTTCTATGTGGTAGGAAGTGCGTGTTTTCCTTGCATTCGTTTCCAGTACTAGTAGTTATGAAAATATGTACGTAATTTGATTAATATCTATAGGTATAATGAAGAATGTGAGAAACGGTTAACATGATTCATACGGCAACACTACTGCCATCTACTCACTTCCTGGGACAACAGACAACACCGTCTCCATTGTTATCGTACTCCACGCACAAGACGGCATACGATCGAAGCAGACGACGGGTGGTCGATTTGGCGCGGGAGACTTACACCAGCCGATACAACCCGGACAGACCAATGAAAGATACTGGAATTTGTCATCTTAGTGATGAGAGACGCGGTTCGGCGGATATATCGCACACGACTATGTACGAGTTACAGAAACGTACGGCGACAGCTCTGGCACGCATGCGTCAACATCAAGTTATCAGAGAATCTCTCAGGACTGCTAATTCATCACGGACTAAGTATCGAACGCAGTCGAGAACATCACTTAAGAGAGAGTTCTTAGAGGGAAATCACAAAACATCGGACCAATCTCCTAATGAGAATCTCAGATCGACAAATACGACACAGAAGCATCGAGTAGAGAATAATCCATCACTTAATCGTCCAGACGATAGACGGTCGTTGAAGAAATCGCCAGGTGTTTGTGTCAAAGACGACAATGCTCCTCGCCAACATTACGCAACAGATAAAATGACAGGTGAACAAGTTGTAAACAGCGGGGAAAGCAATAACCCTGCGAATATATCGTCCAGGGAAGGGAACGCGCCATTTTTGCCCGACGTATTCCGGAGCGCAATGCCAAAGAGAGAAACGAACGCCCGCCGCGTTTCTACTATTGAAAAAACTGACATTGGCAATGCCAAACACAAAAGAGTTCAATTTTGTCTAGGTGATGAAAAGAGTCATTCGTCGGAAAACACCGGGACTATTTCGGATAAGAAAACAGGAATAAACGATGACAATATACAACATATCGACGTGGAGATATTAGACAGAATTATTGAGTCCGCCAAACATAAGCCAACTGTGCCGGAAGAAAATCCCACGCCGTGCGCGAAAAAACCGACAATTGAAAATGCAATGACTAAGTTTAAAGAAATTATCAAGAACATAGACGATAAAGTAAAACCAAGGAGGGAGACAACCTTTCATTTTTCCACAAACGCAACAGCGCCGTCTCGAGGACGGCGGGATACGCGACCGTCATCAACGGCCAACAATAGTCCGACAGGTCGTATGCTACGAAGAGCAGGAGTTGATTTGGGCAAGAAGAAAGATAACCACAGCGGTAATATGGAGGTAAATTCGGAGGTACAGAAACTATGTAGCTACAGAATGCCGCTGCAAATAGGAGAGAAAACGCTTAAAGTTAATAAAGCTATTTCCGGAGCTGGTATGGAGCGGGAGAATACGAAGGGAGGAGGCCAGATACAGGTGTGTGCTTTAACAGAGAAAAACATTGAAGAGCTGGCACTTAGCTGGACAAATACAGAAGCCAAAGTCTGTGATACGAACAGCGGGCAGATGGTTGATCCGCGTGTGCAGCAATGGGTTAATGATGTTGACACTGACCATCTCAACAGGAAAGGCGATGATCTAAGGGATTCCCTTGCCGGATTACCCATAGTTCATTGCGAAACGGTCCAGCATCGTGATGGCAAACCCGCATAAATATCAGAACAAAAATGGAATAAAAGCCAACCAGAAATAAAAAACATCGACATATGTGACCTTATTTGTGCCAAATGTACATACTGTAAGAATTTGGAACAGTTTTTCATCCTCTAGAAAAGATTCTTAGACTCATTTTGTTATTTTTGCGTTATTGATTACATAATTCCGCTATTCATTGCTTATATGATATTCACTCATCGCGTATAGAAAAAGAAACATGATACATTTTTTTTGGCCGAAAATACCTCATCTGATATCCCGTAATCCTTTAGCTCACAATGCCTTCCGATAACAAGGAGTTCTCAATGGATAGCCAAGTAAATCTTTTCTCATATGTGAGGCCGTTTTTTAGTCAAACTATTCTCTTTATGGATCTTTTATTATAATGATATGTCCCTTGCAGTGTGGTTCTGTATGGGGCTTTTTCCCTCTGGCGTGATTGCTTCAGAAGCTCGACTGATGGTCTCCATGTCGCTTAGCTCTCCGCTTTGTCGTCATCCCATTGTAAATAGCCATAAACTATCGTAGACTTACCGGAGTGTGCGACACGCGTAGCCTGTCTGGGGATATTTGAAAGCAGTGGCGTGAATGGTAAAAGGTCAAGTGTCTGCTCAGTCTCGGTGGGTTTTTCACATTAAGTATTTTCCTCCAGCATTAATAATCAATTTATCATGTTAACCACATTCATAGGCTTGCTTTGTAAAGGCCAAGAACAAAAAGTACCTTTGTAATCAGCCTGTAATTACATAGTACATACATACATACAATAATAACGTTGTACTTTGTGACATTACTGAGAATTACTGTGACTTTCTAAGCATTACCTCCATAGTGGATTAAGGCGGGATAGAAATGATATTATCATTATAATTATTATAATAATATTTACTATTATTATCATCATTATCATCATCATCATCATCATCATCATCGTCGTCGTCGTCGTCATCGTCGTTGTCGTCATCGTCATCGTCGTCGTCATTGTCGTGATCATCATCATCGTCATCGCCATCGCCATCGCCATCGCGATCGTCATCGTCATCGTAATCGTCATCATCATCATCATCGTCATCGTCATCGTCATCGTCATCGTAATCGTCATCATCATCATCGTCGTCGTCGTCGTCGTCGTCATCATCGTCATCATCATCGTTATCATTATCATCGTCGTCATCATCATTATCATTATCATTATCGTTATCATCATCATCGTCATTATCATTATAATTATCGTTATCATCATCATCGTCATTATCATTATCGTTATCATCATCGTTATCATCATCGTTATCATAGTCATTATTATCATAATCATCGTTATCATTATCGTTATCATTATCGTTATCAGTATCGTTATCATCATCGTTATCGTTATTGTCATCGTTATCGCTATCATTATCATTATCACCATCATCATTATCATCATCCTCATGATTATCATCATCATCGTCATCGTCGTCATCATCGTTATCGTCGTCGTCATCGTCCTTGTCGTCGTCGTCATCGTCGTCGTCGTCGTCATCATCGTTATCATCGTTATCATCATCGTTATCATAATCGCTATCATCATCGTTATTATCGTTATCATTATCGTTATTATTACCGTTGTCATTATAGTTGTCATTATCGTTGTCATTATCGTTGTCATTATCATTGCAATTATCATTGCCATTACCATTGCCATTACCATTGCCATTACCATTGCAATTACCATTGCCATTACCATTGCCATTACCATTACCATTGCCATTGCCATTACCATTACCATTACTATTACCATTACCATTATCATTACACACACCATTACCATTACATACACCATCACCATTACATCCACCATTACCACCATCTTTGCCTCACCATCAAAAATGTGTCAAATCCAAGTCAAAATCTGAAGAGAGTGTAAACGTTCTAGGGTAGGTGCCCGTCTCTATTTTCGTGATCGTGCATTGATACGATAAGTATTCACGTTGGCGGGCGAAAATATCCCTCACTATTATTAATTTTACATTCAATATGAAGGGAGATCACTCTCACCACTCGTCTATAGCATCGTAATATAGTTTCATGTCTAATTTATTAAATTTCACAATATATCCCTCACGTGTAATTGTTGACTTAATATATTTCTATGTCATAATATTGATGTGCTTTTTATGTCTATTTTGTAATTTCATTATTCATTCGCTATAATATTTGTTCAAATACTCCTAAATTCTACAGCAATTTCCCAGCTACGGAAAATATTTATTGCTTAATGACTGCAGTTCGCTTACCCTCACAATATCATATCTCACCTTGCCGAGAAATGTATTTTTCTTTGGAACATAATTTATATATTTATCGAAATTACCGCTTGGTTGGGGGACGTAGTTAAAACTCCTAATTCAAAAGACTTTCACCATTTCGTTGTAACGTGTTTTCTTTTCTTTCGACTAACAGTTTCGTCGTTATAACGAGATGTGATTGCATGGATTAGGATAGACCTATTTCTATAAACAAATAAAAGTTCAGTTTAACGCACCTGCAATTTTTGCTGTGGTTATTTGTTGTCACTTTTAATTTAACTAACACATAACCGATGGGAGGAAATCTAAAAGAGGAGTTCGCACCAAAATCCATCGTGGGTGACCTCCCTTGGTGGGGAAAGTCGTCCTCATGTGTCAAGCATGAACGTAACAGGTAAAATCGGTTACCAACAATTTTTAAGAGACTCCCGATGTAAATCACTGACACTGTAATATTGAAGTGTGGTATTGACATCCTATCGAAATTGGGCTTCCCCTGGCATCTCGATCTCTTCTAATCAAACTGGTTATCTGAAAGCTATTTAGAGTAACATATATTTCGCCTATAATCCACATAATACTTTTTTTTAATGTTTGATTAGACATTAATAACAACTACACTCAAACTTTTGATCCTGTGAAATTAATGGGAATGTTTTTAGTCGAGAGATATACTTAGTAAGGCACAGGACCTCCTCGATAACAGACATTTTATCTTAAAGAACAATGAATACCGGAGTGCTAACTGTACCCCACGAAAGTAGTCTGACTATGCAAGAACTCGTGGTCTGACTGACAGCGAACTGTTTGTCTAATTGATGCAAACAACTCTTTTAATGAATCATTTCCGCGTTAATTCGCTCACAACTTCGACAAAACACATCTAGAGGATCGGCCCGCCCGATTCGTCACATCCTTCTGCCCCAGGGTCACTAATAGCCGGTCACTGAGTAGCCATTAATAAGGTCCGGTGTAAATTAGAGAGCAGCGGTCAGTAGCTCATTAACAATGCCCGTATACGCAGCGAGTGACCAACACGCTTCCTCGTCGTTCTCCAAGAGTCACTCGCGCCGGAACAATATCGAGTTACGAACGTCTGCTAGATTTGATCATCACGTGGTCATTCACAAAACTCAACATTTTCCATCGGTGTCGTTATTGGAATGGCTTTTGCACGGTCTGTATTGTCTCTGGGTCCCGATATCTATCTTTGTTTTATGTCTATCTGTACGTCTGTTTGTGAAGCCGCCTGTCTTTTGTATGTACGTATGTATGCACGTATGTACGTATGTGTGTGCGAGTGTACGTGTATACGTATGAGTCTATAGTCTGGAGTGTTATGTGAGAGATCGACTTCACGACTTACGAGGAGAGAATTAATTTCCAGACGACGTCCATGGAACGAAATTGTGTCTTGCATATTATTACATAATTGTAAAGTCGTTGCCAAATTTCGAGAACTCTGTTACGTTGCTGGTTTGAACTGCTTTATGGTTTCACACACGCTCGGACTAGATTCTGACTTTGATTTTTTTTTAGAATCTTTAGATTGATATCTGGACACTAATTCTGCGCGGAATCCCTATATTGAGACAGCATGATGACCATCGCGCTCTCGACGCGCTGCATAATAGACATCGATGTTGACCGGTAGATTAGAATCGATCGCCATGGCGTTGGATGTCTCACGAACCGACGTGTTTTTAATAATGTTGGAGTGACGATAAAGAATTTATTGAACGGGATGCGTCATCATTTACGAGCGAGATCTTATTCGTGTGAAAGTGAGCTGTAACGTAAACGTTTGACATCAAGTGTCGTTCTTGTAAAGTTTAGTCGTATGTCAAAATATGATTTAAAATTCTTCCCGAGCCACGGATTTTCCACGATTTTTTCCGCGCCCTTTTGAAGCTTTCAGCCAGACTCTACCAGACCCGGAATCCCGGGCTAATGCATCGTGTCTCCCATCCGTTTACCTTCTCAGCAATTGCCAGCCTTAATTTTGTGTACCAATGGGAGGATACGAAGGCTGGGGTGGCCTACAAATGGTCACCGATCCCCGACCTGTCCGTGTTCAAGGCAGATTAGCTAAGCTAACGAGAGAAATGCACAGAAAATACCTTTGCTATTGCGAGGCCGCGACAAAGAAGTTTGCCTTACAGCGCAGTTGGTACAGCACCATATCCGTTATCTGCAGGTTGTGTCTTCCGGACCCAAAACGGCAGGATTTTAGTGTTTGTTTATTTACCCTTTTATTTTAAAACCACTATGGATGCCTACACCGCCATTAACGATATGCACCAACTGCATCAAGCCGTTACAGTACATTAGACCAACTCGTTCTTTAGCTATACAATACTTTCTCATATGTCGTCGTATGGTGTCTCTCTTAGAATTTCATATTTATTTAGATGACACAAGCTATACATACATAGAAATTAAATTATCACTCAATCTCCACCTTCACGATTTCTCGAATGACAACTGAAACGTGTACATCATGTCGAGGCGAACGACTGGTGTTTGCTGACATGCGGGTCACGCGTTCTTCACGTGACAGATTCCTAGTTTACGGTGTCAAGGTTGACATCGCTGTTTGTCGTCAGACGTGGTCTGTATGTCCACTTAAAGGCATTTTAATGGACTTGGTCGCGTCGTAAAGATGTCTCGGGTAATTGTTAACATCGTGTCCGATGATTGCCGAGATATCCTGCAATCCGACGTTAAAGGGTTTCGTCATTCAATACGGGCCGTACACATAGTTTACAGGAGAGAAATGCACAGGGAAAAACCTATACCCCTGATGGGTTAGTGTCCCATCAGGGGTATAGGCTTTTTCCTGTGCATTTCTCTCCATCTATTTATAGAACCACATTGGCTATCCTAATTACGATCACATATATATGGGAACACTGCATAAATCAGCCAATCAATTTATAGTCCATCATCATGCTTGTTACAGATATCTGTGTATATCGCTGGCTATGATATACGTACTTTAAACATCGGTGGTTCTAAAAAACGGTGTTAAATACCTAAATGCACAGGAATAATCTCGTCCCTGTAGCTCAGTTGGTTGAGCACCAGACCGGTTATCTGGGGGTCGTGGGTTCGTGTCCCATCAGGAGTACAGGTTTTTTCCTGTGCATTTCTCTCCAGCTATTTATAGAACCACATTGGCTATCCTAATTACGATCACATAGTTTACAGGGCAGGGTTTCGTCATAAGGCCCCATCTATATAGTAGGGCAAACCTAAGTCACGTTATGACAAATAATTAGATTCTGACCGTGATTGACGGTCGATTTCGGTCATGGGTCGATCTTCATTACGTCGTCACTCATTGTCAAGGAAGATAAATCTCGCTTGAAATTATAAATACATTGGATATCCATGCTGCTTCGAACATAATTACAATTTTTAAGTCTCTGCAAAAATAAAGAATCATTTTAATGCAATTATATTCAATCAACTGCCAAATGTAACAGTTTTTACACATTAAAAAATATAAAACAATGAAAAGACATTATGACAACCGACGCAACACTCGATTTTATTATTAAAAATGCTTTTAACTGTTGGTTTTCAAAAACTCCATATATGTTTTGGTTATTTGCGCTACTATGACTGGTTCGTGCCACGTTGATTGGGGTAGCCATTGCGGCTCTATAGATATCTTTCTCTGCCATTTTTATAGAACCACCATGGCTATCCAAAAAAACGTTGCGCAAATATATCAAAAACCGCAAAAATCAGCCATTCAATTTATAGTCTATCGTTCTTGTTTCAGATATTTGTGTGTATCGCTGGTACGGTAACGGATTTTCAATATCAGTGCGCTCTCAAAAATGTTAAATGGGCTTCCAGAATGCGCATGCGCATAAGAAAGTCTGTCTCTGCGGGTTTATTGGCAGAGCACCAGATCAGTTATCGAGATATTGTGGGTTCAGGTCCCTCCAGAGGCAAGGTTTTTCCTGTGAATTTCTCTCCAGTGATTCAAATAAATATGTAAAAATCAGGAATATATTATTGTTGTAATTATATGCGATCTATTGACTGTGTATATTATGTATCGATTGAGTGGATAATCTAAGTAAGCGGTGCGGGTTGTCGTTTTGGTCTATGACGTCAGGATGTCTATAGCGGATATATCGCGAAGTGACTGTGGGCGAGAATTTGTGAATGGGATGTAGCTATTGTTAATCGTGTAGAAATTAGTTCCATCGTAAGGATAACGCGTACAAGAATGAAACTGGACAAACGTGAAACAAAAATTGTAGCTATCTATAGCAATTTCAGGCAAATTTTTGGCCGAGCAGTTTTTAAATAAAAAACCCGTTATTGATAGAAAATATTATTCATTCTTAGTGATGCGGGTTGCCGTGTTAGCCAAATTGTATAAAACGAATGGGCCAGGGTAACGCCTTATTAACGCACTGAGACAATCCTTCGCCCAAGCTTCCGTATACAAGAATACTTCTTCAGGTGCAATCAACGTTAGTATACTCGCACCTGACGAAGTATACTTGCATACGAATTATTATCTAATTTTATTATTAATTTAGTAATAATACTAGGAACATTATTATGCTGAGTGCATGGCGTCTTAATGTTACGAAATTCGTTATGTCCTCCCCATATAATATGTGACGGCTTATAAAGGTGAAAGGTTAACTTTACATATCCGGCGATTACGGACGCGGCAAAGACGGAGGCATAATGTAGCAGACGTCTGTAGCCTCCAGCTATCGCAAAAAGCACGAGCAAACGCACGTGACTAGCAGACATGCGTATTGAAACCGCCGTTTGTGACACCTGAAATTGTCGATGGGCGTGAATCAAATTGGATTAAATTGTTCCCCTTCCAACCTCGTCTTTATTATCGCAAGGTAGGCGTCCACGATTAGGGTTAATTCGCCCACGATTTTTACGGTTTAATTGGATTCAGCATTTTGCGGAAATTATGCTGGAGCGGAAAATTAATCGTTGTTTATTTAATTTTGAATGCGCTTCAACGACGAGGGGAATTATTCATGTGTAATGCAGCGGACACACCCATAGTTAGTGGGTACAGTCGTTGAAGCGCGAGAGGTTTAAATATGCACAAGGCAGGTATTTTAACTAAAGGAATTAAGCGGGATTTTCGTGAATATTGAAAACATTTCTATTGAATCGGGTTATTGAATAATTTTCTGACGGCTGCGATGAGGCATTATTGTACATGAGTTGGACTGATGCTACCATTGAGAAGGTAGGATTAAATCACGACCTTTCAATTCTTATCAAGCTATTAGACAGACTATCGACTGTGCTCGGTCATAGTAGCAATAGACAGCGGATGATGCGAGCGATCCTCAACATACAACATTGCAGCAGTTCTGAATACTCTCGGCATGTATACGGTGTTCAAAATAAACTATCATCCGTATATAGTGGTATAAATTTCAATATTTCACCATACAAATAAAAATATTATCAGCCTATGTTGCAAACTCTACGGGTGAGCTTTAGGGGATATTTAGCAGTTAGTCGAGTGGTAGGAACACCGGACTCGGAGGCGACATGTCGCGGGTTCGAAACCTCCCACCAGTCGACTTTTCCGCGGTAATCGTCAGCAAGTCATTTACCCCCGGTTGCTCGAGTAACCCCGTCTCTAAAATTGGTAGATATTCGATATCATCCTTGGCGGGGT
>WURV02193759.1:0-12187 GCA_011762755.2 Epimenia babai | reverse complement strand
TGTGATGTGTTGCGTAGTGGTCGAAGTAGCTTAGAAACGGACGAGCTGTTCTGGGAAGAGGACTTTGATGTTTTGCAGAATGGGATCGTTATAACAACGTGCTCCAGCGATTCTGATCGTTGTGAAGTCGATTTGCCATAGCGCAAGAAGTGGGTAATGATTTTATTCATGATATTGCTAAATTAGAACTGATGTGCTAAAATGGTGATCCTTAAGCAAATTGTCTATAAGCGTGTGCGTTTGTGCATAGATTATGGATGTTTACAGCATCCATAATCTGCTAATTGTGCAAAAATCCGTTACACTAGACACAAGACAAACAGAACTGTTATCACAACATTGTTGTTTAGCATTTACAGTTGAAAGAGCATGGTGCATGGCAAAGAGAAAATCTAAAAAAAGCGAACCAGTCAACAATAATACAGAGTCATTTGGGATGAGTGATGGGCGGGCGAAAGCACTCGATGCCGCCTTAACTGACATCAATAAGAAATACGGCGATGGCGCGATTTTGCGTTTAGGCGACTCACAAAATATGAAAGTCGATACGATCCCAACGGGGTCATTAACAGTCGATATTGCATTAGGCGTGGGTGGTATTCCGATGGGGCGTATCACTGAGATTTATGGACCGGAATCGAGTGGTAAAACCACCGTTTGTTTGAGTATTATCGCAGAGGCACAAAAACGCGGTGGTGTCTGCGCATTTGTCGATATGGAACATGCGCTCGACCCCGCTTATGCTGAACGTATCGGTGTGGACTTAGATCGACTCTATATTTCACAACCTGATACAGGTGAACAAGCCTTGGAAATTACCGAGTCATTGGTGCGTTCTGGTTCATTAGATGTGATCGTTGTTGATAGTGTGGCGGCACTTGTGCCCCGCGCAGAAATCGAAGGCGAGATGGGTGATGCGCATGTCGGTTTGCAAGCGCGGTTAATGAGCCAAGCGTTACGTAAATTATCTGGTGCAATTAAGCACTCTAATTCTGCTGTGATGTTCACCAATCAATTACGTGAAAAAGTGGGCGTGATGTTTGGTTGCTTCCAATACAATTCGCGGGTCGTTCTCGCTGATGGTAGTACGGAAAAAATCGGCAAAATCGTCAATCAAAAGATGGATGTTGAAGTCCTATCTTATAATGCTAAAACACGCATGTTTGAACCGCGTCGGGTGGTCAATTGGTTTGATAATGGCAATGCGGATTACTTCTTGCAATTTAAGGTTGATTCCAATAAGGGGCGTGGACGCAGTGAATTTGGTGTAACGCCTAATCACCTTTTACTAACCGAAGATGGCTATGTCCACGCAGGTGAGCTTGAAGTTGGTGATACACTTGTCACGGCTGTAAAGCATTACCTGACACCTGCCCATGAGCAAATTGTCTATGGCTCGATACTTGGTGATGGCTCTTTGCGTTATGCGAGCGATTATAATGTTGCTTTACGCATTGGTCATGGTGAAAAGCAAACCGAATATGCTAAATGGAAACAATCGCTGTTTGGTGAATTGGTTGCCTATGAAGGCGTAAATTCACGCGGTGGACATAGCTTTGACACCATGCCCATGTATGAAATGGCAGAACTTTATGCTGAGGGTTACACTGACGGCAAAAAAGACCCCAGCCAAGCAATGATTGATCGTTTATCACCCTTAGCTGCTGCGATCTGGTATATGGATGATGGCACTTTTGATTACACTCGTCAGAATCGCTGTAGCATCGCTTGTATGGGATTATCGGTTGAGAAGCAAACTGCGTTGGTTGAATGGTTTAACGATCATGACATTTTCCCGAAATTGACCAAGCGTGGATTGATCACATTTAACACCACCGAAACACCGAAATTCCATCGCATGATTGCAAAATATGTGCATCCATCTATGCAACATAAATTGTTACCAGAATTACGGGGACAATTTGTTGAACTGATTCTCGATCCTTGTGAACGTGACCAACCCGTTTCGATGCCGATTTTGGAGATTTATAAGAAACCAGAAACACGGAGCATGAAACGCTTTGACATTGAAGTTGAAGGCAATCATTGTTATGTAGTTGATGGCGTAGTCGTACATAATTCACCGGAAACAACCTCTGGTGGACGTGCATTGAAGTTTTATGCCAGTGTCCGTTTAGACATTCGCCGTATTCAAGCGATCAAGCAAAGTGGCGACAACATCGGTAATCGTACCCGTATCCGTGTGACCAAGAACAAGGTATCCGCACCATTCCGTGAAGCTGAATTTGACATCATGTTCTACGAAAATGGTATCAGCAAGAGTGGTGAAATTGTCGATTTGGGTACTGATCTTGGTATCATCGAGAAACGTGGCGCGTTCTATCGCTACAATGAAGGCTTACTCGGTCAAGGGCGTGAAAACGCGAAGATATACTTGAACGAAAACCCTGTTATCGCTGATGAAATCGAAAGTGCCATTCGTTCACACTTTGGCTTGCCGTCGGTTGGTTTAAGTGGCGATGCACCCGCACAACCCCCATTACTTGATGATGAATAATTAACGCGATATTATGGGGTAACAGGCATATCTGTTACCCTTTTTCCTCTGTTTGAATCCCTATTTTATGTTAGCAAAAATAATTCATTTTCACTTGCTTGGTGGTGTATCGAAAGTTACTTTACGATACACATCAGCTAAGGTTAACTTACAGTCAATTGATGCTAAAGTAATGGTGTCATCTTTGCTGACGTAATCTGTGAGTAGCCATGAACCGTTTTGTTGTCGATTATAATGCTCGACTCGGATTTGTTTTTGTGAGACAAGAAGATAATCTTGTAAGGATGGAATCTGCCGATAGGTTGTGAACTTGCGCCCACGATCATAATCTTCAGTAGATGGCGAGAGGACTTCAATCACAACACTTGGATTTAGCAAATTATCATGCGCTTCATCACGATAAGTTGCATCCCCGCATACAACAACAATATCAGGATAAAAATAAGCATTATCATTGGCTTGGACGCGCATATCACTCTGAAATACTTGGCAGGGACGTTCTAATACTTGACCATAGAGTAAATAATGAAGTGCTGACGTGATCTGATTATGGCGTTCGGATGCGCCTGCCATCGCATAAATTTGCCCAAGGAGAAATTCATTGCGGGTGTCTGAATCGCGTTCATAGGCAAGGTATTCTTCGGGTGTCCAATCGCTTGATTTTGGCAATGCCATTATGTGTTCCTAAGTTGATCTACACTACAATTATAACAGATACAGATTACGATTGTTACGTTGCAAGAGCGGTTGTAGGATATAGATGTCTTTATTTTCAGATACGATAACGTTGGAATAATTATGGTCAAAGCATTGATTACAGGCGGGACGGGCTTCGTTGGCTCTCATATCGCACAACAACTGATTGCAGATGGTCATCAAGTGCGCGTGTTACATCGCACAACGTCAAAATTGGATGCGCTGGCAGGACTCGACTACGAATCTATGATTGGTGGGTTGAGCGATAAGGACGCATTACGCCAAGCCTGCGAAGGATGCGAATGGGTGTTCCATGTGGCGGCTGTGGCGGATTATTGGCGGGCGGATAAATCGCGTATGTTTACTGCTAATGTCGATGGCACGCGCAATGTTTTGGACTCTGCACGCGAGGCGGGTGTAAAACGGGTTGTATTTACATCAAGCGGGGCGGCGATTGGCGTTTTGCCCGATATGCAAGCATCGGATGAATCTGTAGCATTCAACCTCCCCGTCGATCATTTCCCATATGGCTATAGCAAGCATCTAGCAGAAGGCGTTGTTGCGGAAGCCGTCGCGGATGGTCAGGATGTGGTGACAGTTAATCCGGTGGTGATTATGGGTGCGGGTGATTTAAACATGATTTCCGGTTCGTTCATCACGCAGATTAAGCAGATGCGTGGGTTAGTGCCTGTAACCAATGGTGGAATCGGCGTGACTGATGTGCATGATGTGGCGCGTTGGCATATTCGGGCGGCGGAAGTTGGGCGCACAGGTGAACGCTATATTCTCGGCACCGCGAATTATACCTATCGTGAATGGTTCAATATGATTGCGGAGACTGTCGGCGCACCCAAGTTATTTATCCCCACGCCGAACTTTGTCGCACCAATCACGGCACGGGCGATTGAGGTGTTACGGCGCGTCGGCATCCCTACGCCGATTGATGCCACACAAGCACGGATGGGTACGCGATACATCTATTTTGATTGCAATAAGACATGGGCAGAACTCGGCGCACCACAAATCGACATGCGCCAAAGCCTAGAAGAAACCTATAATTGGTATGTGGAACACGGGTATTTGTAAATTTAGTCGTTAGGAAAACATTATGCGTAAATTACTAATCTCAGCGTTTTTCTTGGTCACACTCACGAGTATGTATTTCACTGCATCGGCACAGATCACCCTCGAAACAATTATGGAAGATATTCAATACTTTATCAAATCCCCCGTTGATGATCGTTTGTTAATTATCACCGAAGAAAATATCTTTATATGGAATCCAGTTACGAGAGAGACGTTAATCACATTAGGTGACATGGGGTCTAGTGCTTTTAGATTACGCTGGTCTCCGCAAGGAACTTACATTGTAGTAGCTACGATTGATGGAGGTTACGTATGGGATGCTAATACAGGGGATTTATTACATATTTTAGATGGTCATCCCGTTAATGCTTTAAATGATAGTGCAGATATTAGCGGGGTAGCTGAAATAACCATATCCCCTGATGAAAATTTAGCTGTCACTATGCACTATTATGATTCGGCTCTTTTAGTATGGGATTTATCTACAGGAGAAATGATTCAATCATTAAACTGGGACGCATTGGCTGAAGAAGAAGCCAGCTATAGTTTTACGCCACGACAAGTGGGACTAAGTGTTATTGAATTCAGCCCTGATGGGCGTATTCTAGCATCAGCTGGGCTTGTCAATACTATCCTGTTATGGGATATGAGCACATGGGAGCAAATAGGACAGGTCGAGGGGAATCTTTTCGAATTTAGTCCAGATAGTCGATTAATTGCAACCACATATGCAGAACTCCTAAGCACAGCTGTTGAGAGTGAGATTTGGATTTATGATATCCAAACACTTGACTTAACTGGTGAGTACAGCGCCTTTCATTACAATCTTGAAATGGCTTGGACAGCAAATAGTCAAATCATCATCGGTAAATTCAATTCAACATTTGGTAGTCCAGCTACCGACTATGCGCAACAAGCAATGTATAGTTGGAATGTAACCACAAATGAACTTTATCACGTTTTTGCGCGAGTAAGACAACAGGAAATCGCTATTGAATTAGAGGAAAATGTTATTATTGAATCTTTCATAGTGAACCAAGACGATATTATCAGAATTAGTGTTGTATCTGTAGAAACCGAAGATATACTTGAAAGAATCGACATCACGCCTGATTTAACTGATCCAATGGTCACATATGACTTATCATCTGATGATCTACGCGATTTTAGTTTGTCATTTAATAATCAGTTTTTGACAACCCTCCACCGATCAACAAATTCTTCTGAAGATATTATCAGTTGGTTAGTAATATGGAATTTCGAAACCGGCGAGGAAATATACGAAATCCCCATGACTGATTTTGGTTTGGAATATGTCGAGTGGTTATCTGATAATCAGACGATTGTTTTTCAATATCAAGCGGGGCGAGAATACGACGATCCAAGAATACTCGCTAGCATTGATCTAAGCGAAATTTTGGATTAAATCCATAATCACGTCCCCGTGCGTTTGGAAGGATTCCGGCGTGAGGGTGTCAATATCGACCCAATGTGCGCTGACGACATCTATAATTTGTATGTGTAGCATGGTTATTTATAGTAGCATTAATCACCTGATAACCCCATGCTATACTATTAATCCCTCACAAGTTTTTCATCATGAAAGGTCGTTATATGGGTATGCAACCACCGCCACATCTTATGCTGAATAATCGTTGGTTTCTCTTTGAAGATACTAAAAACAGTATGCCTCCAGCATTTCAACCACAGAAGAAAAAGACAAAGCATTTTCTTGGTTTTGTCTACATTGATCATGATGCAGGTATAAGTGTTCATGTTGAAGCGTTTTGCAAGATGGGTTTCATGAAGAAAATTAAACCGATTTACTCGTTTACTGAAAATGGTATTAGAACGGTTCTTCGATTTGAACGACTACGTATGCTCAGTTTGCGCCCGCTTAAGGACAAAGAGATCGATTATTTGAAGCTTGATCGTGATCCAGATTGGTTACAACACTATCGTAACCCTGTGATGGAACAACTCCGTACCATACCATTGCTACATCCTTTACGGGCAGAGGGGTACCCTGATGATATTAAGTTTGTTATTGGACCTAAAGAAGAGGGACAACAACCTGAAGAAGTTTGGGGACGACTGGTGCGCCAAGTTAAAAACGAGCATTTTGAATGCAGATTATTGAACCAACCCCACCAAGATTTGGGATATAAAGTTGGCGATCATGTCATTGTTCTAGTCGCCTTTCATCCACAAGGGTTACAAGTGATCTGTCTTGGTCACGCTGATGATTTAAACGAATCGCTGGATTAAATCCATAATCACGTCCCCATGCGTTTGGAATGACTCTGGTGTGAGCGTATCGATATCGACCCAATGTGCGCTGACGACATCTTCGATTTCGGGTTGTGGGGGTTGATTGATCTCGCTGTGGGGTGTGCAGGTGTAATAGAAGAGGAAACCGTGTAAGGCGAGGTCGAGTGGGTCATAATAGAAGAAGTCGGTCTGAAAATGCACCATCGTGTTAACGGTGACTTCGACTCCGGTTTCTTCGCAGACTTCACGGCGTACTGCGTCTTCGTTGCTTTCACCTTTCTCGATGCCTCCTCCCGGAAGCACATAATTCTCAGTAATTTTGGTCTTAGCGACGAGTAACTGACCGTCCCTGATGACGATGCCATACGCTGAGGGGCGAATCTGCAATTTTTCACGCGGGATGAGCTTGGTTTCATTGAATAGGGTACGGCAAGCGATCATATCATTCATACAGTGTGACCTTTTTAAATGGGTGAACATCCGACAGTATTGTAAGCGTCAATCTACCGGATGTTGTCACCCAATATACAGGTCAATTGTCCTGACTGCTTAAACTTGCGCCCGCGATAATCCTCATTTTTCACCACTGCCTCATCTGATTGTGATACTGTACAATATGCTCTGTTAAAAATATCACAAACAAGGTCTTAGTTGATGATTCGACGCATTCAAACTTTACCGGTTGGTCAACGGTATTTGATTTTCTTTTTGATCTTTGGCGGTGGATTGGTGTTTATTGTTGCCCTCGCCGCTTTGCTCTATACATTCACGCTCAGTAACACATCCCGACGTGAAGCCGTCGCGCTAATTGATAGCGTCAGTGTGGCAGAATTCGCTGTTTTACCGGGGGATGATGCCTATCCCGCCTCAGTTGCAACCGCGCCCGATGGCACTGTTTATAGCGCGAGTTATGCGACAGGTGCAGTCTGGCTGATTGATTCTGAGGGTGTTGTCGGTGAAATTGCTGGCACTCGTGATCGCCTTTTATCGGTGACAGGTATCACGGTTGGCTCAGATGGTACACTCTATATCGCAGGGTATGTTACGGGTGATGATGGCGAGGACAGCCGTAGCGCGATTTTACGTTATGATGGCGCATTGACCGAAATCGGAACTTTAAATTCGCCTGATGAATTGAACACAATTTTCCCACTCCTTGATGACATTACAGTCGATTCATCTGGTAATGTTTACGCCTCTGACCGCGCTCGGCGTGAAGTATGGCAAATTACACCCGATGGCAATGTGTTCTCATGGTGGTCTGTGCCGGAAGATGATGAATTTGTTGATGATGTTGTCCCCACTGGATTGGTCTACGATTCGCTGACAGACACGATTCTCATCACTGACTCCGAAGCCAATACCATTTATCGCGTCGCATTGGATGGACGCTCTACTGAGATTATTTATCGGTATGTGGGTGAGGATCGTAATGCGCCGAGTCTGGATGGCATTACGATCACGCCGGACGGAACGATTTATGTCGCGGCATTGGCAGAAAATGGTATCGGCATAATCGAAAATGGCGCGATGAACTATATCGTCGGTTTATTTCGAGGATCGAGCGATGTTGATTATTATGACGGCTATTTATACGTCAGCAACTTTGATTCACGCTCATTAGTAGACCCCATTCGTAACTCACAACTTCCTTTCGCGCTTGATGTAATTGACCTGACATTAGCTGGCGAGTAATTCCGCGCAATAACAATTTCTAAACCTTACAAACGAGATGTTCATTGAGCATCTCGTTTGTAGAACCTGTTTGGTTACATTTAAGGGGGAATTATGCGTAACCTTAATTCTTCTCACGAATTTGTAAAGATTTCACTCAAAAAATTCATAAATAATTAAGACGCGATATCCTTGCTTTTAATGCTCAAACACATAATAATTACATTACCGCAGTTACAATTAATATTACGGGAAAATTCCATGCAGAGGGACGAACCCTTGCTTATTAAGCAATATCTGGAAATTTTTGAAGCTACTGGCTATGTGATTTTCACCACTGATAAAAAAGGTGTATTTAATCATGTAAGTGATTCTGTGGTGGATTTAACAGGGTATTCCCCTGAAGAAATCGTGGGTCAGCACTTCACTTTTTTAATTAAACCGGAATGGCATAAGCGCGTTACCGACTTCTACCTCAAACAGCTTGAATCCGGTCATCATAAGACCACCTATGAATTCCCTATCATCACTAAAAACAATGAATATCGCTGGGTGGAGCAAACTGTTATCTGGCACACTGAAGGAACATCGCGCCGATTCCAAGCGATTGTACGGGATGTAACAGCCCGTCGTGAGGATGAAGTTCGTAGCCAAGCCTTATTCGAGCAAACCAATGATGCTGTGTTTATTCTCGATTTAGAGGGTAATCCGATCACCGTTAATCAACGGGCTGTTGATATGCTGGGATATAGCTTAAAGGAATTTAAGACGCTTTCTTTCCGCGATATTGTCGATCCCTCTGAATTATCATCCAGCGAAAATGTGTTACAGCAAGTGTTGATGGACAATACCCCTACACTCTATCGCCGGACGCTCCGCCGTAAAAACGGCGATATCCTGCTGACAGAGGTCAATATTCAATTGGTGCGGGATGAATCCGGCAAACCTATTCATGTTCAAAGTGTGGTTCGGGACGTATCTCATCGTATTGATGCTGAAAGAGCCTTACGCATCAGTGAAGAACGTAACCGCGCCTTATTGCTGGCACAGCCGGATTTGATGTTCGTCATGAAACGTGACGGTACTTATACCGAATTTGATGGCGTAGAAGACCCAACTGATTCATCATCACAAGATGCTATGATGGGGCAAAATATTCGCCATTTTGGTTTTGATGAAGATACTTTAAAGAAAACTTTTAATGCTATTGAAGCTGCAATTGAAACGCGGGAAGCGCAGACCTACTTTTATGAACCCTCTCAAGAAGATGCAACGGGCATGGCGAGTTCGTTTGAAGCGCGGGTTGTTGCCTTAAATGATGAAGAGGTCATGTTTATTATCCGCGATGTTAGCGATTTACGGCAGGCACAAAGCCAACTAGCGGAACAAGTTGCACAATTAGAAATTTTGACAGCTGTTGATGAAGAATTAGCGGAACGCTTAGACATCAATTACGTGGTTAATATGGCGTTGGATTCTGCCTTGCGCCTCAGTAATGCTGCATCTGGTTACATCGCCCTATTAGATGAAACCAAGACATTACGTGTGATGCGTATGGTTGGCAATCATCGTAGAAACTTGGTCAATAGTAATCTGCGTAGTGGTGCAGGTGTTATTGGACGTGTGATTAAGAATCGTAAAGCTGAGTTGATTGCAGATGTGACCAAAGACCCTGATTATATTGTCAATCGGGGGCAGACCAAAGCGCAAATCACCATTCCATTGCTCTCACAAGAACAAGAATTAATCGGTGTGCTGAATATTGAAGTAGACCGTTATGGCGTATTTACCCAAGAAATCTTCGACTTCCTGAAGTTGATTACCAACCGGATTAGCGTCGCAATTGAAAATGCGCGTTTGTATAACCAAGTTGAAGATCAATTCACACAGTTGAAGACGCTTTATGATCGTGTCAGTAACCTTGAGCAACTCAAGACCGATATGATCCGTATTGCTTCCCATGATTTACGTAATCCACTGTCAACAATTATGGGTTACATTGAATTGATGACGTGGGATATTGAAACACTTGAAGGGGAATTAGCTGATAGCCTGCTTCATCAGATGACAGAGATTGATGATGCGTCTAAACGGATGCAGAAGATCATTCTTGATATTCTTTCCTTGGAACGTATTCAAGAGGTTGCAGAGCAAGAGACATTTGATGTTTTTGATCTGAAAAAGGTCGTGCAAACGGTCTTTATGGAATTGCACCCAGAGGCGACGATCAAATCACGTAAACTGAATTTGTCCGTACCAGATGAGACTGTTCTTGTTCATGGGCATGATACACATATTCATGAGGCAGTGACTAATCTGATTGGTAATGCGATTAAATATACGGTTGATGGGAATATGATCAATGTCCGTTTAACCAAAGAAATGGAAGAAGCCTGTTTCGAGGTTGAGGATGACGGTATTGGCATTCCAGAAAATCAGCAAGAACGTCTTTTCGATCCCTTCTATCGCGCTAAATCCAGCGAGACTGAGAATATAGAAGGCACAGGGTTGGGGTTGCATTTAGTCAAGAATATTATCGAGCGTCACAAAGGGCGGATGCACTTTAAGAGTGTTTACAAAGAAGGTAGTACCTTCGGCTTCCGTATCCCATTTACAGTGTGATATAAATTATCTTTTGATGCCTTATTCCGTCTTGGGGCAGGTATTGTATTTCGCTCAATTAGTTTGTGCTTAGATGGTTGTCAAAAATGGCAACTCTACAAAAGCTATTATGACCTGTAGGGGCGCGATTATTCGCGTCCGTTTCTCATAAATCGTAACAGTTCAGCTATCCAGAAGTTTATCCGGCGGACACGCAGAAGCATGTCCCTGCGAAACAAATTTTGTGTGTAGGGACGGCATTATTGCCGTTCGATTTACAGACACCACATAAAATCTCATGGATAGGTGAATAAGTACCATAAATCACGTCGTCCACGTTTTTTTGTGGCGCTACGGTTTCTCAGCCTCCGCTAGACAAAATTATATGTATGATTTTAACTCACTCATGCAACGTAACCACAGCTAACCCTAGAATCGCGCCACCATAAGCGACTAATCCCGCTAGCATAAGCATGGAATCGCCACCTGTACCGATGATGCTTTGGATAACCTCATTCGCATAAAACATGGGTGTGAGATAACTCAATGGTGCAGCCCAATTTGGAAGCAAATCCACTGACATAATCATCCCAGAGAAAAATACGGAAGGCATGATGACCAATGGGATAAATGGGAAGACTTGCCCTTCATTACGGGCGAAGTTGCTCACAAAAATACCCAAGGCAATGCTGATAATGGCGAGTAACCAAATCACAACAAACATGGATACAAATGTGCCTATGTCATAATTCAACTCAAATAATCCATTCAGCATGATAAGCACGATCAAACTTTGTAGCGTTGCCAAGAGTGAATAGGCAAGCAGATAGCCTGCAATGATGCTGATTCGGTCATAGCCACTGACAAACATGCGTACTAATGTGTGTGCGCTACGTTCACGCACGAGTACGATTGCACATAATACATAGGTCAAAAAGTGGATGATGAAGGCAGCCACAGGTGGAACAAAGGTTTCGACATCAAAAAATGGACGTTCTACTGCATCGAAGAAAATCCATAATAGATAAATCACAAAAACGGGGACAACCAAGGATAATCCGACAAAACGGCGATCATGGCTAAGTTGCTTGAGTACACGGACGGTCACAGCTGAGGTTTGGTTAAGCATGATGACTCCCTTGATTGATTAAGCGGAGAACAACATCTTCGAGTGTGTCCTCGTGTATTTCGATTTTGCTAATATTAGAATCCACGCCGAGAAGTTGTGGGAGTTCCTCGGCGTAATTGGTGACTCTTTGTGTTTGCGCTTGTCCACCTTTCCAGATAGTGACCTCAACTTTCCCGCGTGCTAATAAGTCGCGTGGGCTGTCACATGCCAAA
>WURV02193748.1:0-12187 GCA_011762755.2 Epimenia babai | reverse complement strand
AAGCGCGGGATCGGCATTAACGGACGTACCATCGCCGAGTATGCGGAGAAAGAAAAGTTGTCATTGCCTAAGAGCCCCGGGAGGGTTGAGTCAGGGCCTTCCCTTGGATAACAATTGCCGGGATTGGGTAATTGTGCTAAGGTGACTCCGGTTTGGGTCAAGCTTTAAATATAAGGGGTTAGGCCGGATTCTCTGCCCTTTGCTTCCAGATGTTCCCCAGTGACAACCGTTTAGTCATGCATACATTGAATACTGAAGGCACGTTTGCGGGGAAACTCCTTTTAATATACACTAAACCAGTTTCCGAATCAACGTAGAATGAGTCGTGGTCGATTGGATCACCTTTCAGAGAATACCGTATTTCATCCTATAAACACATATAACATGATATTACACTGCCATTAATTTCTTTTTTTGCTTGTGTATAAAATTTTATGGATGGTGTTTAAGTATTGAATTTGTGATCTAGAAGCGCATACAAATTTAGTGTTACCCTATAGATCACGGCAACAAGAGGCCTGAAAGGCCTCAAGACGCTTACCTGAAAAATAAGAGAGAAAAAAAAGAAATACATTACAGGGGAAAAATAAGAGAGAAAAAAAAGAAAAAGACAAAACAAGAGGCCAAGGAGGCCATCTTGATATTAGAATGAAAAGACAAGGGGACTGCCTGACATCAAAAACAAGAGGCCAAAGAGACCCGAAAGTACACATTACAATACTGAAAAAAGAGACCTGACAAATACCCATTACGATACTGAAACAAGACAAGAGGCCAAAAAAACCCGAAAATACCTATTAAGTGAAACAAGATTTGTTGATTTTGGGTTTGGGTCCGACCAGAAGCAAAGTATTTTTTGCGCAGTTCTCTTTAGTTATTTATAAAACCACATTGGCTACCCCTATTGACATTACCGTCAATATTTTAAACGCAGTAAAAAATCCGTCATTCAATTTATAGTCTATCATATATCCGTGGATATAGTCTGTATGGTAAACAGACTTCAGATGTCAGTGTTTTTTTCTTTAGTGTGAAATACCTAAGTGCATAGAAAAAAGTCTGCTCATGTAGCTCAGTTTGTGGAGCACCAAACCAATTACCTGGAGGTTGTGGGTGTTGGTCCCAGCAGAGGCAAGGTTCTTTCCATGCATTTTTTTCCAATTATTAATTGAACTAAAATAGCTACCCTCATTAATGTGATGTATTTAGCTATATATAAATGTTGAATATTGACAGAAATGTAGAATGTTAATAAAAATTGAATGTTAAAGAAATGTTGAATATTGACAGTAATTTCTAAATGTTGATGAATTGATACAAATTCTAAATCTAACCTGATCAGGATCTGTAGCGTTCACATCAACGATGGGTTCAATGACTGGCCAATAGATATATAAACTGCGTTGGTATGATGATGGATCCATGACTGGCCTAGACGGGTTACGGTTTACATTGATCGTGAGGGTGGTGGTCACGCGATTCTCTGCATATGCCTTATCATAGGCATCAATTTTTACCTGGAGAGCAATAAATAATCCAGGCAATAAGAAAGTTTTAATCAAAGTAACAAATGATTAAATGAACCAACTATACACAGTACATAAACACACCATGTTATTTACATGTCAAGACTTGAAATTTTTTTATTATAAATTGACCAATATAAGTTGTGGAATATGGCTTTCTGAAAAAATACATAATTGATAATTAAATAGATAAAAAGGCACTTGGTAGCATTTATCTACATTGTGTACAATACTGACTTGACAAAAAATATATTCAAAATTTAGTGCGGCAAGACATTGGATATATGTATATTAGGCAAAAGTTTATAATATATTCACATTTTAAAATCGGACAATTGAAAATATCAACCCCTTATATAATGAGTGACTGGGAAAAAAGTTAATTTTACTTACAATGTATTTGGTTGTTGCAAAACTATCCATCCTGAGATCCCGTATCAAGGCCACAACTCCAGTGATAGGGTCGATGGCAAAGAAATTTGTAGCAGGGAATACGCCCATTATCTCATATCGTATACCGATCTGTAGATAAATGAATGTTGGGTGAACTCATCGGGAATTACGTCGGATGAATGACTTAACTTACCATGTCATTATTCAGTAGATATTATTAGGAGACTAGGAGTCAAACAACTTGTTGTCGACATCATTTTGTCATTATCAACCAAGGGATAATTCAGCACTATAAATAAACCTTTATTATTATTATTAACTATATTTTGAACAAAAGTAATGTGTAAAGCAATAAAAAAAGTTATTCCATTCCGGTTAATAAAGTGTTATCAATAAAGATTAATAAGAAATTATAATGACAAAGATTGGTTTGACATTACTTTTCAACTTTCTTAAGTGAATAAAAGAAACGGTCTGATCTGAAAATAAATTTTTCCAATGTTAATCAGTGAACAAATTAAGTTGTTAGTATTGAATACACCTGTATCTGGTTCTTACCTGGGCATCATCGTCAGTAGCAGAAATGCTCGTTATGACGGATGTGTTGACAGGGTGTGTCATTAGCAGCGTTACGAAGAATGGCCCACCTTGGAATTGTGGGTTTTTATAATCGCGCTCGATGGTCAAGATGAATTGTTTGTATGTGGTTTTAACTGGTTGGCCGTTATCCTTTGCTTCCACCTCGATCTGGATCAATGGTCAATTAATGAATGAATAGGAGGTCACGGGATTTAGATACACCTATTATATAGCCATGTATGTTCTGTTATTGCTCTATTTGAACATTTGATTCTACTTCAAACAGTATACTTTATACAACCTTAGCTCATTCGTAACATTAATCTTACAAATTGTAAGCTTGCAAATGTCGCAAAAATCGGTGTATACATACTATTTACAATCAACTTGTATTATACGTGGATATATAATAAAAATTACAATGGTGATGATGGCGATGATGACGATAATGACAATAATGATGATGACAGTAATGACAATAATGACGATGATGATAATGACGACGACGATAATTATAACAGTAAGAATAATTTGTAAAGCGCAGTAATAGTATGACACTTTTTAGTGACACTTAATGGTGGACAACACAACAATGTATACACTAATATGATAACAATTAAAATGAAAAACTACAGATGACAATACAACAATGATCAAAATGAATGAATAATGTAAGTAGCAATCCCTGTGGGTGATTAAAGGAGAGATTAAATACATAGGTTTTAAATATCAATTTAAATAATTGCAGACTACTACATGAGCGGAAATGGGGCGGCATAGAGTGGAAGAGCGCAGGACTGGCATGAGTGAAAGATCAGTCCCCAGGTTGATGTGCTTAGTTTTTGGTGGATTCAGTCTGATGGATGAGGACTGCCTGGTTTGTCTGGGGGTTCACAGATTTTGAGAGAGTTCTTAAGATAGAGAGATGAACCATAGAAATGAAAAGAGAGTTTGTGTTCAGCAATGACATCAGCGAGCGGGGTAGTATAGGTGGTGTATAGTATAAGACCAAGCACAGAACCTTGAGGCACACTATATCGCAGGAGCTGAGGAGATGAAGTACTTGATCCAACAAAAATGACAAATGAACAATCAGACAAATAGGAGTGGATCCAGTAAAAGGTAAGTCCAGTGACACCAAAGTCTGTATTTAATCGTGTCAAGAACTGCATTCAAATCCAGAAAAATCAGAATTACACCCTCACCATAATCTAGATATGTTAGGATGCTGTCAAAGATGGAAAGTACAGCTGTCTCTACATAGTGATATGATCGGTAGGCTGATTGAAAGGGTGAAAATAAAGAGTGGTCGTTAATGTGGGAAGACGGTTGGTGACACATTACATGCTCAATGTGTTGAGATATTTTTGATAGGTTCGAGATGGGGCGATGATTTTTAAGGATCGAGGGGTCAAGATCGTGCTTTTTGACAAGTGGTAGGATGGTCGCAGTTTTCATCCATTGAGAGAAAATTCCAATTGAGAGGCTTAGATTGATGATGTCGAGTATGGAAGGGAGGATGAGGCGCTGAAAGGCCATCATGACTGGCAAAGGAAGGGGGTCAATAAACGAGATCTTAATGGGGAATTTGTCAATTATTGCTTCTAGGTCAGAGGCTATAACTGATTGAAAGTGCGTAAGTTGTGGTGAAGTATCATCAAGTTGGAGAGTGACAGGTGAGTTGTCAAGTGTATCGCATTTTAGTCGTTGAGTATTAATTTATATCAGTTACGTAGGAAGCAAAGTCATTGGCAAGTTGAAATTCAGTTTAGTCAGGGGGAAGAATGTGGGAAATTTCAGTTTTGAAACTTAATTTGGAAAATGTATTGAATAATGATTTGTGGGAGGGGGCAGATAAAATAACTTCATTAAATATTCTTTTTTGGAGGAACGAATTGAACGGCGAATGTTATTGCTAGCAATGCTATACTTCCTGTGGTCATAATAGAGTTTAGAGATTCACCAGATGCGCTCATCTTTGCGCTTAATTTTGCAGGCATCTCGAATCTCAGCAGTGACCCAAGGCTGAGATTTATGTGGTTACATATGCGATAGGTACATATGTACTAAATATATGATAAACTGCATGAGATCAAAGTATAAAGGAAAGTAGTACACACGCGGTCAGTGGGGTGAGTAGCGCCTATGAGACTCTTCTTAATGGACATGGCCCCGGTGCTTGGATTGATGTAGTAATGCTGCCTGGCCCGGGCATCCCCAGTCAGTGAATATGTTATCTTATGCTACATAAACATACAAATAATTAAATATAATGGTCAAGTAAAGGTAAAGTACAACATTTATAGACTGCAAACATCAACGAAGGCTGTCAGAGGGGGTTAACAATGAGGGTTTTTATGGCAAATATATTCAGCGTACATACAATACCTCTGACAATCACATATCACATGACAAAGATGATATTAAACACTTACCAATTTTAGAGATTTTGTTTTACTCCAGCAATCGGAGATAAATGAAATGTTGAGGATCAACGGTGGTTTCAAACCCGCGACCTTTCGGTTATGAGTCAAGCGCTTCAATCACTTGATTAACTGCTTCAGTATAATCTAATGGTAAAATACAAGTTAAATATAAAAAACACAAGAGTAATCTGGGTCGACATAACACATGAAAAATACATAAAGTAGATATCATTTTATATTATATACATTGTTGGACAATAGTCCAAAGCTGTATATCATAATGTCAATAAACATAAAATAAAGTAATGAATGCCAAACATATCTATGTCATTTGTGAAGTCTAAAAATATGTAATAGTATGAAATAAGAAATTTCAAATTTTGTTGGATGCAATGATGCAATGATGATGAGTATATATTTTAAGTTTATTGATGCCATACTGTTTATCTCTTCTCTTTCACCAAGCCCAAAAACTAACCTTTGGATCACAAAAACTACAGAAACATTGTTCAGCAATGATATAATGACAGTACCAACGGAAATCGCAAAGTCACTTAGCACTTTTTTCAGCACTATTGGATCATCTATAAATGAGGAACTAAGACTACAACAAAATACTCATGTACAATCTTGCAAACTAAGTCTGGAAGGCTTTCGTTTGGATCTTATAACCAGGAAAACTGTCACCATCGCGTTCAATTCTCTTTCGTCCAATAAAACAGACAGCATTCCTCAAATACCAGCACTTATCTACAAAACAATCTCACCACTAATGTCTGAACCACTAACTATCCTGAGACAATCCCAAACATTATGGAAAGAAGCATTAGTCACTCCATTGCCAAAGCCAGGTGACCCCACCGACCCTTCAAACCAACGTCCTACATCATCCCTACCAATCCCCTCCATGTAAACGCATCATCACTGTCCACATCAGGAAGTACCTAATTATCAAATCGCTCACAAACAATATGGATTTCGCCAAAAACACTCGACTCAATCCCTTCGTCTTCAACTCACTAATAGCTGGCTACAAACTCTGGATAGCACCTCGACACTCTACAAACAAATATGTTTGTCTTACCACTTGTCATATTAAAAACGCCTTTGATTCTGTCAACCATGATCTTTCTAAAATTAATTAATTCAACTTCCACTCCTCCACTATAAGTCTATATTATAGTCATCAGGTGTTCTCCAGGGTTCTGTATTAAGTCCACTCATATTCATTATGTTTATCAACAATTTACCTGAATATATCTCATGTTATCTTTTTACTGATGACTGCATAATTGGAGAAATTGGAGAAACAATCTGATTTCATGTATGTTGTGTAATCATTGTCTTATAAAAGGAGAATTGCTCTGCATATAATGAATAAAATATAATATTTATAAATTATTAATTAAAAAATAAGATTATAAAAATAATAGACATTCCATGATTGTCAATGAAAACTGAATGTGAGAATGAGAATGTAGAGGCGGACTTACATTGTCATCATCGGTGGCATTCAACACAAACATGACGTATCCAAGACCTCGTAGTTCCGACACCCTTTGTGGGCGAATATTGAGAAACTGTGGTGAGAAGATGTTACGGTTCACTTGGACTCTCATGGTGGTGAAGCCGCGATTCAACGGATACTTGGTATCGTAGGCCGCAATCTCCAGCTGCGTGGTACGAAGGAATATCCATATTTTCACTTGGAATTGGAAGATGGTGGTGAAATAAACGTACAATATAATCAATAAGAGAGCTTTATAGAGTGGTTGTGTGAAATATGTATGTGAGATTATTAAAATAGTATTAACCATGTGAAGGCTGGAATAGCAATAACCGTTAAATATATCTACTAGATATGTTTTACTGTTGTCAATACAGATCTTAATTCGTTAATGGTTCCCGCAGATGTACCATAGAAGACAGCATAAAAATAAAAAAATTTTAATAAAATTAATATAACATCAACAATACAATAGTCTAGACACTAGATTTTATTAATATATTACAGACCACATAGACAGTGGTAAGTTCAGTGCGCAGTCTGCTGGTGTCGGTAGTGGTCACTATACCGGTCACATTGTCCACATTAAACATCATTGGAGCAAAGCCCGAGCCTATGATCTCGTACATTATCCGACCCTGATGAAGAAGACATGAAATACAAAGGTAATAAACCAATTAATTAGCAAGGATTTAGTGGCAAACTAACATCACGCATCCAACATACTGATATACCTGTATATACTATTCTGTATCATGCAAAAAAAATAAAAAAATCTTTAATAATATCATTTACCATCACGTTGCACGTGAGATAATGATGTTGATACAACATACAAAGACTGTAAATTAATGAGAAGTTACTCATCAATGACTCACCCCCGATTGTGTCAGGCCATCATCTTTAGCTCGGACACGGCCCACAGTGTGGCCATCACTGACTGTGTAGAGAATTGTGGTTGTCGATGGGCTACCAGTGAAGTACGGGGTAGTAGTGTCTCTAAGGACAGTGATCTCTACCGTTGCGTTGCCGGTCTTGGGTGGGTGTTGTAGGTCGCTGGCGACTACCGCGAACTGAGGGGCAATCACATGTAGACAGGTAACTGTTGGTGTTCAATAAGATATTTGTAAAAGACCAATGTGTTATGGTAACGCCACCTTCCATGCTAGCATATTATTGAGTCATTGACAATGAGCCAGTCGTGCAGTGTGGTTAGAAGAGCAGCTTTCAACTCAGTAGAAGCAAACGCCATTATTCAATTGTTAATTAACCAAAATATGAACACAAATTATGTGAAACTTATCAAAGAAATTTACAAAGAAACCTCTGCCACCATCAAACTTCACGATGATGGTAAGCCACAAATATATAAAGAGATAAAGAGAGGGGTAAGACAGGGAGATACTTTATCACCAAAACTGTTCATGGATGTTTTGGAGGTATTCAGAAAAGTGAATTCAGAAGAAAAGGGCATAAATGTAAATGGCAGAAGACTTTTTCGTAAATGAGATGGGCATGACATGTGGCAAGAATCACGGATGAAAGATGGACTCGATCAACAACTAAATGGCAACTGATCTATGGAATGAGAAACTGTCGAAGACCAAAAATGCGTGGCGCACATTGAGAGAAGTCTTTTACCAGGAGTGGAATATCACAGACATATGATGATGATGACCATTATTGAAGTAGCACTGAAATCTCAGTAGAGATTACCTTAGCAATCAGCCTATATCTACATACATACATTGTCAACGATCTATATTGAGTTGGGTCATAAAAGTGCAATAAGGCCATCAATATGGTAGGTGTGATTAACATTGACTACCATTATTAAAGTTGAACTGAAACCTTGGTAGAGATTACCTTGGTAATCAGCCTATATCTACATACATACATTGTCAACGATCTATATTGAGTTGGGTCATAAAAGTGCGATAAGGCCATCAATATGGTAGGTGTGATTAACACTGACTACCATTATTAAAGTTGAACTGAAACCATGGTAGAGATTACCTTGGTAATCAGCGTATATCTACATACATACATTGTCAACGATCTATATTGAGTTGGGTCATAAAAGTGCAATAGGGCCATCAATATGGTAGGTGTGATTAACACTGACTACCATTATAAAAGTTGAACTGAAACCTTGGTAGAGATTACCTTGGTAATCAGCATATATCTACATACATACATTGTCAACGATCGGTATTGGATTGAGTCATAAAGAGTTTTATAAGGCCATTAACACTGTAGGTGTGATCAACATTGACTACCATTATTAAAGAAGCAGTAAAACCTTGCAAGGAACGAGTGAAATTTTGAAATGCTTACTGTGTAGATACTGTCTGAGTGGGAGGTGAGTAAGTTCTTTACGAGGACCTTTCCTGAGGTACTGTCCATGAAGAACAAGTTAGAAATAACTGGTGAGGTCGTGCGCATAGAGTAGGTCATGATATCCTGCAAGACAACAGAATGCTTGGTGTATCAGAGAACATGGTGCACAGTAAGAAAACAAGACATACTAATCATACTAAAGTGGTCTCAATGATATGGATATAAGCAGCTATGGCAATATTTTATTACAGTCTTTTGCAACTCAGTAATTTACAGTGACATAAACATCCTACCATTGTTAAAAAATCTTTCCAGAAATACCATATCGGACTTGAAGACACCTCAGAGGTAGCCGATGGCCAACAGTATCGAAGGCAGCAGACAGATCCTATAACACGAGTAAAACGGAAGACTTGCTTACATCAATGTCACGAATATCATCATGCAGTAAAGCGAACTCAGTACTGTGGCCACGCCTGTATGCAGATTGATTCAGATCATACGACTGATTATGATTCAAATACTCAGTCAACTGGTCAAAAACTCGGCCTGCTCGGTGTGTTTAGATATCCGCAAAAGAGTGGAGACTGGCCTATAGGTAGTGAGACTCTGAGTGTTCACTGACGACTTAGGAATGGCCCGGACGACTGCTCGTTTCCAAACATGAGGAAATTCACCACTGCAAAACATGACTTTAATGAAATGACCAATATATGGAACAATGGCCTTAGAGCATTCACGCAAAATTGTTTCAGGAATCAGGTCACGAGATCCAGACTTGCCAAATTTAATATAACACAATGTTTCATCATCCGTAACGTTACGAAAAGACACGAAAGTTTTACGTGTAACTGGCATGTCAACCGGTGTATCCTTGCAAGATATCCCATCAGCACTGAAATCATTCTCTGTGGCTACCGTTACATGGAAAGAACCACGTGACGATCCTGCTCCCACCACCTCACAGAACCAAAAACAAAGCTCACTTATTTTGGTGATTGCTCATTCTCACTGGAAAACTTTTCACTGACCTACTATCATATATAAAAACTGCACCCACTTTTAATATATTCAAATATGGATAAAAAATATATCTTTTCACACACTTCACATAGCTTCTACAACCTATATATCCCTTCACATGATGTTGATTTCTCAACTAGCTCAAAACGTGTATTATTATACTAAAATCTTCATAGTTAAGTGTCGTAGGTATAACCTGATATTATTAGTAGTAATATGTTGGCACTTTAAATACTATTTATTATTGTTCTTTAACTAATTTTTCGGCTACATATACTATACTATAATAGACTATGCTTTATTAAGTGAGCCTCTAATGAACAAAACTAGGCTACCCTTCCCTGTTCCTGGCTATAAATTTTTAGCAATAGGAAAAGATTGATGGTGGATATTAATAAATCCTCACATCCTGTAAAGACTTACTTTTAGAGAAGTAGCTACTTCAAAGGAAATGATATCTATAGCTTTCGAAAGAAGCCATAAATCCCTCTAAAAAACGATAGTTGTAAATGAAGGAAGTAGTCCAAAACAAAAAAAATTCTGAAATTAAATTCTAGAGTTTTTTTACAAAAAATGTATCCACCCTATGTTTCACGTACTAAAAAATAAACACTTTCGTTAGAAAAATATCACAATTCAATCATTAGAAATATACAAAAAAAAAAATCGCATGATTAGTACGACTTACATTATTAGGATTTTCAGCAGAAACAGTCATGACAACGTGACCGAATCTGACAAACTCATGTACAGTCCCTGCGTAATGTGTCTTGGTAAATGCGGGTTTGTGGTTGTTCCTATGGACCTTTACATTGATCCGAGTCGTGGCTGTCTCTATTCTGAGACTCGTGTGTGTTTTCTTGTGTCTTGTCGCCGTGATATCAAGCTGAAGTATTACACATGGTATACTTTTACAACAGCGTGTACATACAAAAGGTGTAAATATAGATATTTATTCCGTAGGGCACTGTATATGACTGACAAAGTACTCTGTACCCTCAAAAGATTCATTTAAATAATCCAATGAATTTTACTATGGGAACGCAGACAAGTTAATAAGAGTGTAAGACTTGTGGCCGAAGGTTTGCGGGTCCAGAATAGCTTGCTGGTTGTTTTGTCTGTGATGATCTCCAGCAATTTATCTCTGATTTGTGAAGTACTCTTTACTGGAATATTCTTTGAAAATGAATAGACACTGGATACCATTACTCACAGGTGATATGGGAGTATCAAAGTAATTGTATAAGCACTTTATAATAATAATAAAGCTTTATTAAGAGTGCCGAATTATCCCTTGGTCAGTATTGACAGATGATGATAAGCTTAACAAATCTAATTGAGGCCAACCTTAGGAGAATATTTGCCAAAAAGCAAAGCGCTATGATAAATGGTTGTTAAAAAGATTTAATAACAAAATTTTAACATCGGATGGGTAAAGTCCGATTGAAAAAGCTTACCATGCTCAGGTCAGCTAAAATTGACAATGCTTTTAGAACTAATGTATTCTGCAAAGTAATCACATATAGGGAATTGATGAGAGTAGTGTCTGAGCAAGACATAAAACTGTACAGCCATAAACCACCAACTCTATATAAAGTGAGCTGTGATGGATCGGATGTAAGTAACTTGTTGACATAGATGATGCCATCTTGGTCTATACGGAAGTAATCTTTGTCTGGCCCCAGACTCTTCAGGGTGTAGTTCACACCATCCTGATGCAATACAATAGCCATACATAAATTCCTTGGACCTATTTTCTACAAATAAAACTGTGCATTTATGATACATTACAAGTCGGGGTAAAAAAATTTTAGTTTTTTATTAATAGGAAATATGAAAAATTATTATATAAAAAATAACAATTAAAAAACTGGAATGGTCATACTATTACTGTCAAAATGATCAAGTTATCTGTTAGACTCCATCAAATTTATTCTTTGTTAGGCTAACATGATCACACACTTGAAAGCATTAAAGTACATGATTATTGCAGCCAACATACCGATGGTTGGGCGAGTGTTCTATGCACGAAAGAGTTTATCGGTAAATTCTCATTAATATCGGCGTTATAAACAGTCGAAGCAAATTGTAGTTTATCAACGGGACGAATGACATTCACAATTATGGAGGTCGTGGACGACTTTGGTGGATTACCACCATCGGATGCAACAACTTTAACCTGCAATGGGAGAGCATAACGTAAAGAACAATTATGGAGGTAGTGGATGACTTTGGTGGATTACCACCATCGGATGCAACAACTTTAACCTGCAATGGGAGAGCATAACGTAAAGAACAATTATGGAGGTAGTGGATGACTTTGGTGGATTACCACCATCGGATGCAACAACTTTAACCTGCAATGGGAGAGCATAACGTAAAGAACAATTATG
>WURV02193737.1:0-12188 GCA_011762755.2 Epimenia babai | reverse complement strand
TCGTATCGTGAATTTCGTATCGTGAATTTCGTATCGTGAATTTCGTATCGTGAATTTCGTATCGTGAATTTCGTATCGTGAATTTCGTATCATGAATTCGCGAGATGAAGTGCATGTTGATTGCTCGATGTTTGATTATCATTCATAATGTACATTGCACAGGAAATTTCTAAACACTTCAACGAATTTAATTATGTTTCTAATATTTTATTGTTTACAGTGGAGTATATATAGAGTGATTTTATGTAAATGCATATTTTGTGAAATATTACGGTACATAGCACGACTTGATAAAAATGTCAATCCTAATCGTATTCACAATTGACAGACGAAATGTCAGAACTTGCTTTAAAATTCTTAAACCTTTCCACCCGTAGTTTGTAAGCTACCGTATCTCCGCCAGTAGCTACTACCAAAAATATGAATTCACCAGAAATTCTCCAAATATTATTCGCACCTTATTCAATATTCATTGATTCATTTGATCGATACAATTCTATATGATAGTATTCACTTTGTTCGAGATGGGTAACCGTATTTGATGACCTCTCCGACAGTAACCATAAAATATTACTTGTTATAATGATAGGATGGCAATAAAGCAATCTTATGTAACTTCGGGGAGTGAGGGAGTGCTGAAGTGAGCGGGTCACGAGTTCAGATCCACCGGCGCGTACCGTACTCTTGAGGTTTTTTCCTCCTTGTGTTTTCCTATATCAATCATAAACTTCATAGGTCGAATATAGAGATGCAAAAGTTTGCCTGTTGTTGTTGTTGTTGTTGTTGATGCCTGGTGCAGAATGCTTGCTGCTTCGGGTATATAGCAGGATTATAGACTAACACTATCCAAGGTGCTTGCTAGGTACTTGCTGGAACATGTGGTGCCTATAGTGGCATTGGGAACATATGCTTCTGTTTACCCTCCTGAAAGGCTACACCGCTATCTGCTGCCTCGCCAGCTGTGTTGACTGGAGTATCTGATGATGTCAGAATATGACTGATGGCTGCACTGTTTAAGTAGTGTAAGGTGGGGTTAGACGAACCAGCTATGGTGTAATGGTGAATAATAACCCTCTACCATTATGATGTAACGATGACTGATGGCCCCTCCGGTCTGCATGGAATAACACGAGCCATCTTCCAATGATAGTTTTACAGTTAAACTGTGAAGCCTGTAGCCATAGGGTGAGGGGACATTTGTAATTTACCACTTGGTCATTTGAATAAAAACATTCTACTATTGGACCTCAAAAGACAGTTGCATAGCGACCGTATCGTGAATATATGTCAAGCACCGAGACCGGGATAAAAAAACCTACTGCTCTCGTGAAATGTCACGTGTTAGCTACGTCGTTGAATAAGGAAAGGAACACATTACTGTCTAACTCCCGAACAGTACGGACTCTCTCTCTCTGTATACTATGTTAAGCATCACTCTCTGCTGAATCTTAATCTAAATCCTAACACAAAATAAATAGTGATTGCCCGTAAAAACAATCACAATTGAAGGCTAGGTACTACAAAGTAACGTGCCCAAGACGAAGATGCATTGACTGCATCTGTGCAACAATATGTAGCACATAATGCAATCATCAAACTTAAATATTTTCTTCTATCTCTTCACTGGACATCTTTGCGTACCGATGACATTATTGCTCAACGAAACATTCAAGGTGAAGTAGTTATAGAGGGAAAATGATCTTGAATTGTCGCATAAATTTACGTTTCTAGATCATATTCGATAAATTAAATTGGAAATGCTTCCGATTTTCCTTTGGTTTATCCATTTTTTGTCCACTGAATCGCGTTTAAACTTCTAACATTATTTCAAACTAATAAATAACCGACACCAAAATACCGTAGGTGAAATAGGTCGCGCTGCTTTTCCAACGAGTAAACAAGCGTTAACTTAGGTAGACGAGAAACTTATAAATACGCCCGAGTCCATGTGTACACACTTGTGGCTGGACTTTAAACTTTAGTGATCGACATGCGATTATGTCATTAGCCTGTATGGCATAGGGTACTGTTTACTGTGAGCTGTATCACCCAATGTTGACTTTGCTAAACAACTGATCCATAGCAAAGTTCACCGAGTTTCCACTCACGACCGAGCCCGAAGTGTGGACAATAGTGTATGCATTATCAATTAACGGCTTGCCATATGCATATACGCAAAAGTTTGTTCATAGCACAAATATAGTATGAAACGCATGTCTTAGTATTATCCTGATTTAAAACTGTCACAATCAGATATAGCCATTATATTCAATCGTACTTTCGTGAAAATCGAGTACATTGCCTTGCATATCTCGCGGATATGCAAATTCGATGACTTTTCAAGATAATTAGCTAATTAGCATAGGTGATTGATAATCCCTGATAAGTTCATTGCATTCGGGTATATGCCCGATGAGAGATTTGATAGCGCGCGAACGCGATTATGTAGTCGTAATGAATAACGAACGTAGCTGGTACTGATATCATAAACAATACATATGAACCGGTTTGCACCGACGAAGGGCCAGGCGGTAGTACGGGCGGGCGGGCGGCGCGGTAGATGACTTATCAATTCAATCGATAACTACACTCGGCTGACCCGATTGCGCGAAGTAGGGCATGGCTGCTGTCTGTAGATCTGTAGAGAGCGTCAATGGATGAATAACGACGGACGGACGGTCGGGCGGGTGGAACGGGGAACGAACGAGCGAGACTACGGGGCGAAAGATGCCGCCGCTCCGGTGGCGTACGATACGATGACGAGCGGGGTTCTGGGAGATCCGGAGAGAGAGAGAGTCAACTGAGAGGACAGCGCCCATCCGGCCCGAACCGGGATAGTCGAATATCGTATTAGTAATCTTATAGCGACGGTCGTCGTTACTGCGGGTCGCGGCTCTGGAGTCGGCGGTGAATCAAGCCAATCGGGGTTTATAAATACTACGGTTATTGATAATGCCGGCAGTGTGAGATAGTCGTGTATATTAGAGTATCCGATACCAATATCTCGAAAATCGAGATCTCGCGACATCGCCTAATATCGACGATCTTGATATCTCGAGACATATATTTATAGCCACCGATTGTCGCTAGAATCCCACATAATTCAGCGATTTGATGTCTTTTTCCTGCTATTTTACCGTCGGGCCGCTGCCACTTTTTCTATTATCGTTAGTTGATGTACCGGCGGGTCTACATACCCGGCTCAGAGACTTGACATCCGACTAGCCGTGGAGGCCCGTAGCCAGTTACTATAATTTACATATAATTTATAAAAAATGTTAAAATTTATATTAAAACGGTTATAAAACTTACTATTAAGCAATGGTAACAAAGACGATTTGGCTTTTGCGAGCTGTAGTGTGGGTGAGCATTCTATAATATATATTAGGAAAACGCGACTCGTGACCCGAGGTAAATCTCCGATTTGATCAAAGTACCACGAAGTCAAGGTACTAAACGCCCAATCATATGTTGATTGTTGAGTGCTTACCCAATTAGTCTTTTCGGAAATATTTGCAAAATTATTAAACACTATCCTAATTGCTCAATAATCAGCAATATTTTCGGCCCTGTTTCCACGTTTTAATATTAAAATTTAGTTACTTTGATAATTACGTCGTGTACGTAACATTCTTGTCCGTGGCTTTTTCGGTCGGGATTCCGAAACAAAATACGAGTAAATCACCAGTGGTGTTTTGTAATATACGATTTCGTTGACAAAAGGGTGAATTACAACCTGGAACTAGCGACTCTACCTCCAGAACATCGATGCTGTCAAATATAAAGAGTGGGACTGGACTAAACTCGAACAAAAAATACAGCGGTGCATAACATCGTAATCTCGCGAAATTAACATCTCGAAATCTCAGAGATTGAAAAATCGGGGAGAGATTTGGATACCCTAGTATATATATCTATTCTATCATCCGTTATAATCCTCTACGCATTAAGGTAATCTACTCTCTACGTAAGACGAATAGCGTATAAGTCACCTATGAACAAGTCACACGAGGGTAATTGTGCCAACTCCGCAACAGTAGAGCGGTATCGTATTACTTAAATTCATTTATCGATTACGGTCTGTTTCCTTTATATTTAACAAATATAAACTATACTGTAGACTGCGGACAATTGGTGCTGCGGCGTATTTTAGTCGCTGAATACAATTTGGATCACAAAGTAAATATCTGACTCATTGGCCATTAAGGGTTAGGGTTAGAGACAGCGACATGGTACACTTGAACTTGTGGGTGACAAGATAACCAGTTCCCATTATTTACACGGGGCCTGTCATGGACCCTCTTATCAGAGACACCATCTAAAGAAATGACAAAGGCCACTCGCAGTATAAATTGCAAATTAACTTACTTATTCCGCTATAACAATAACTTCGAACTATCCACTTCCAACTTCCGATAACGGGGAATTATTCTACAATTATCGTAATAAACGACAAAGTAAAATTTTACCGTATACTATATGGAACACGACTTACTGTTGTTAATGCCAAATTCTACACGCGATGCACTGAATAACCATTGCCCAATTGACATATTTCTGACGTTCACCCCTCTCGGCTGGTGCAGAAATTTTGTATTGAGTAAATATTTATAGGCGGCAAATTATAATTGGATAAAACGGAGATATATATATAGCAAACAGGTAGATTGATATATGCTGGCGACGATGACCCACGGTAAAGATTAACTCCTCGCATACCGTATATCCTCTTAACGGACGAAATAATGAAATGATTAGAAAAATTGAAACTATCTGGATTAAATTACGCCAATTAGTTGGGAAAAAGCAAAAACATGTAGAAGGAGCATCGTTATAGGTGCGCTATCGTTATCGTGAGAAATCGCGTCTTGGGCAATAATTACTATTCGACAATCTGTAACTGGATAATGAGATGCGAGGGGGGGAGTGAAGGGGGGTGAACGGCGGCTCGGCGGCTCACTTAGCTCACGCACAATCAGGGTGGATGATCAATAATGTGGATAGGATGAGTAAGGGTGAGTCACGCGTCTTGGTGCCGTGGTGCTACACGCAAGCCACTCTATCTCTCTCTCATTCTCCCGTGCTATTTATAGAGGGTGAATCACTCATAATTAATGCTTCTCCAGGGGCATGAGACATTTACGGACTCTATTCCTGGGTCGATGTTTTGTTGACTGCGTGTCAGCCTGTCGGGATCGGGATACTCCAGGGTGTGATGGAAAGACTGATGGCTATTAGTCAATGGTGATTGGAACGGGTCAAGGAATTATTCATGCGTGCACCTGTCATACGATGTTAGGTAATAGTGCATATACTAACGTTGGCAATATTGTTTGTTTGTTTTGTACGAGGGAAGAAATGCCATGTATACAGCAGACAATGGAATACGATTCAGGTGGTATTATATGCAATAAGATTGTGTATATAATACGTTATAAAGTGTAGCGTCTGTTCCATATTGCCTACCCCTTAGTGTATGGTTGTAACAATGTATTGAACTAGAGATATCAGATGGTGGTGGTCACTTGCTGTTTCCAGTTGAGTCAGTAGCAGCAGGTCGCTGTGACCTCTGGTAATGCGTTCCGCTACATGGGGTATCCGCTTTGTGCGGGCAGACGCATTGTTGTGAGAATGGCTAAATGGAGGGATGAGGTTGGAGAAATACTAAACGGATATACGTCTGCTAATAGATGTTGCCCGCACTGAGGTAAATATCAGCGATGCGTCGAATTCGGCAACAATAATTCTTTATTTATTATCTAAGAGGGGTGGTGAGGGAAGTTTCCGGCGACAAACGTGAAACGTGCGTGCTTGAATTACAATCATATCAATGTAATGGCGATTAGTTAAAGCAACCGTTGAAGCAATAATGGAAAAATGACGCCTGCGAATACGCCGTTTTAAACGACACGGGACGGCACACGATTAAACTACGATAAAACATAATTGTATTAAATATGCTAAAAATCTACGGGAAAAAAAAAAACGTATTTTACAAAAATCATAATAATGGAAAACGAAATATTGTTCGCAAAATCCAACTCCCAAAATCGCAGAAATTATTCTATCTACAGGGCGACGCGACAACTGTACAGGTAACGAACTACTTCGATATTCGTTTCGCGCGACTCGCGAATAAGTTCGAGCGAGGGGAACGAATTCGGGCGTCGATTGCTCGCCCTTGTTATTTCGCCATCTTAACTAGTCGTACGGTCTGCGGGCGTTTTACGGCGTCGCCTCGCGTCTGAATCCGTAGCGTTGTTAGTTAGCTCGGACGAAACGCGTTAAATGAACGAAAGGTCGCGTCCGATCGCATCCCTCATAATGCGCCGGGTGAATTCGTGTCGATTTATTACACTATACATATTCTCACGCGACGGTCGGAAAACATTTTACGGGTTATATCACGCATCGATCGCAAAAATAATCAACAAAAAAAACGGTAAAATCCTAATTATGCGGCGCTGAATCGAGTCGGAATCTAAACCGACCGAAGCGTTTTTAATTGTATTCTCGCGACTAGTATACCATGTGAACATGACTAAAGTTGTTTGCGCTATGTTGACGAAATATGAAATGCAGCGGTGAAAGCGTAATTTATACTCCAACGGACGCTCAATGGCTGTGTTCTCCAGCTTTTTACGGCGACCCAACACCCCACTTTGGTCATGAGTACGGTTTGTATTGAATATAAACTTGTAAAAAGCTTGTATCACAACGATAAAATTAGGATTTCATGTCTCGACATGCCGACTGAGCGCGCTATAGGTACGTGCGCTACACACGCGCAGTTGTGATGTTAATTAGTTTAATGAATTGTCCTGCCAATGGCGTCATCTGTCTGCCATTGTCGGCACATCCGTTATTAATAAAACATCTGCCATCTGTGACCCAATGCTTTCGACTATCATCGTCCTATGCGGACGATAATCTCATGTCTGTACAGAGAATGTCAAACGGGAATCGCGAGCGAAACCCCCGCCAATCGCGTACGAAAAATTTAAACGCGTTTTTATCAGTCACGATGATAACTACGAGTGACTTTTTTCGTATGTATTAAACAATCGCGCGGGATCGCGATTTTAATTTCGTAATTAATTCAAATTTCTGCTGTCATGCATCCATCGCGATGCCATTGTGTGAATACTAACAAAAGACTTCCGCGGTCTATGAGCGCGTACATATTTTCAGTTATTGACAAACAATTCTTAATTAATTTCGGCCCAGAAAAGGCATGTCCGAGAGAAAATCTGCTGGCAAAGAGTTAGATCAAATTTAAATATCATCGAGAAATAGATCTTTCGTAAGCGATGTATCCAAATTATCTATAAAAATTGCAATAACTATTCATTTATAATACAATGGAGTAAGAAAAATTGCCGAAAAAAAGGAAATGTTAAATGAATAAACATTTACTTTACTCGTGGTACTGCGATCATCCACCGTTCCTTTATGCGTGTAATAATACGACGAGGTTGGTATTAAGAAGTTATGCTGATGAAAATAAAAAAAATTCAAATCAAATACCTAATCGAATGAAACGCGAATGGAAAAGTGTTTTAATATCGATATAAAATGTAAAAATAATAATAACGTATATGTGTCGATTGTAAATTTTTGTGTAATGTATAAATCGTTTTACGTTTATGCGTTTTCCGAATAATTCCAACTTGGAATGTTCCTAACAGATACAACAGTAAAACAGGCACTATTCTTATATTCAACAATTTATGTTATTATTAATTGAAGTCCATCTTTACTGTATTATGATGGTTATGGCGGCCGGACTTTAACTCTTTAAAGTGCTGAAATGTCTCCGTTAATACGTATTTATCGAAATAATTGCGACTAGCACTCGTGTTAACCAACGAATTAACATTTTTATGTACGAATGAAAAAAAATGCCCAGTAAACCGCGCAATATCCGTTTTTTTACATTTTCCCCCGTGTTAAAAATTCTGTTTTGACGGCCCAATCGTATTCCTACGCAGTCGATTGAACGGTGCGAACTTGGAGATATCTCGTCTCAAATGTCGTAATAATCGAACCTGCGTCCGTCCAATAGACTCAAACAAAGAACAGTTGGAGAGCGCATTTAAAATAACGCACCGGCAGCCGGTATACATAGCCGAGATATGGCGAGGAACGGGGGTATAAATACATACGGTCAACAGTCCACCCGGTGTGGTCGGTCGGTCGATTCACAAAGCACCATGCCGTAGTAGTTGTAAACAGCTCGCGCATTGATCTAGACTTATGAGGTCAAAAGGTCATGACCTACATATGGATTTTCAAAATGTACTTACTCACTCGGCGTTATTTCTAGCGCTACGATAACGACGATGTCCAGCTAAGATATCAAACAATGAATACGATCTCGCATATCGCATCGCAGATAACGGGGACGGCCGTTAAACCTCGTCTCCACGTTGGTCCAACACCGCCTCCTCATGGGAATTTTGGTTTCATCGAAAACGGATGATTCGATACTCGAAATTCGCGAAGGCGTAGTACGACGTAATAGGTTACCGACTACATAATGCTTATCATGATAGACTATATATATATATGGGTATAAAAGAAAGGTACGAACGTGGGTAAACTCTTTATGATGCGGGGCAACGGGGCGAAGACCGCCGCGCCCTATTGCCTATAACAATATCAAATACTGTATCACAAACACAACATCTAGAAAACGAAAAAAAAACAACAACTATAATAAATAAATACTGATGTACGCGCAGCGAGAAATCATTAGGTAAGGGGAGTAATTGAGAAAGGGGGCAAAACTTAACTAGGATGAGAAAACAATTACGTGTGTATTATGGCGTTCGAGGTTAACTAAATAATGAGCACGTTTGAACGTGTTGCGTATTTGTGTTGTCGAATATATAAATGTTTGCGTTCGCGATAACTGCGTTTTTATATATGTCGCGATACGCAATAGTGCGACAGCGGTGAATAAATGCAGACGCGCGCAGGGGAAAAAAATCTTCGCGGATGGAGCGTGGTGGTAAGTATTCGTGCATTGTTATCGTCACCGTGTCGGCTTGCGTCGTGTGTGTATAATGTAAATATGATGTCATTTATATTTATAATTGGTAAATATAGAACTAATGCCGGACGTAGTACTCTATTGAGGTAGAAAATTAAATAACGTACAAAAATATTTCGTCAAATAAATATCGCATTGCATCCTAATGATAAAACCGAGAACCGAAATTTATATAATAAATATTTCGTGCCAAATGATCATTCGTATAATTTTGTAGGAAAATTCAATATCAAAACGGAACGAACGCTTAATTAAAATATTGTAATTTTTAGGGTTATTACGACCAACATGCGCAAAGGCGTAACTAACTTTAGACAATTTTGCATATTGCTATCGGGGTGGTACTTGGTATGACAAGATTATCAATAAAATCACTTGCATACATCACGTTACGTTAGAATATCGCGATGGATATGCTGGAATTTTGTATAACCCAAACGAGGACATTGAAAGTTTTTAGCGAAAGTGATACGAGTCGCGAGACATGAAAAGCAACGGTTCACTGTTATACCTTTGGGACCGTTGTAACTTGTAATGTGCAATAGAGTCGTACAGTGGTGTATGCATGTCGGCCCGTGATCTGCACCACGCAACCCCTACGAGACGCGAGAGTGACTTACGCCGACATGCATTTTAAATTAACAATTACACCCATCGGCATACGAGTTAAATCCGAACCGTATATAGTATGCATTGACAATGATAACAGGATACACACATACACACCGGTCATATCGTGGCCAAAATAGCGTCGTCGCGCCATCCCTACTGATGATGCACCGGTAATGTAAATAACCATGGCGATCGTCTACAGTCTAGACGTTACCGTGGCATCATCCACGAGGAATTTGCAGACGGAATTTGGCAGGCGACTTTTGCCGTATGGCGATTCGTAATGCCACGAGTGACAGAAATTTACATCACAATCAACGATGAATGAGCGATACGGTACGGCGATAACGAAGAAGTCGTGGCTTGATCGAGAAACACGAAAAATTATTAACCAAACACGGGATTATGGCACACCAATGGTGAATGAAATAAGCAACTTCAACAGTTCAAACTTGAAACCAACTTAGCTTTTGTCCGCGTCGCGAAAAAAGACGCGGCTAACGATTTTTACCTTTTTTATACACTGTAGCACCTCAAAGTCAAATACTTATATACTTATAAAAAAAGAGATACAATGTGTGTTATAACAGCGTGGTAATATATCGACAGTGCGTGCTATGTTGCTATTTTGAAAAATGCTCCGTTAATTGTAAAGATATTATTGTTGATACGCAAATAACGTTGTTGTTCTTGGAGATGCACCACTATTCGAGTAAGGTAGGGCGAAATCGGGTACATTATACAGAAATAAAGGTAAAAATAATTATACAATTGATCAACCTACAGATCTTGTGTGTAATACAAAACTGGCGCGTAATGTCGTTTAATAAGGACAACAATATCTATATATGTACGAAATTTCACGACGGGGGCCGTTACTTGGAGATATATTACAGATATTGCGTACAACATGCCAACACCCGGGAGAAAAACAAAATAGTTACGCCACGATTATTTCATATATAACAACATTTGATATTCGGAAAAGATCGAAACGGAAATGATTAACTATTGTGGTTTAATTAATGACCAAAAATCGATAAAAATCAATCGCGGCTAGACTATATCGAAATATATTACAGGTATTAATTTTAAAGACAACAGAAATGATGTAAGAACAGGTATGGTAACATCTAAATGGTTCTTGCATGCAAGCAAACAACTACACGACTACGGTTTCTAACTTTCTCTACATCGAAGTAATTAATGGAAATCTACGATACAAGACAGTATAGGAATAAGGACAATAAGGATGGGTTTTGATTGATGACTGTACTAATTCTACATCCCCCACAGAACTACAAACCTCATAAAAATTCACAAGCTGGATCAAACAGTTGGACCAATGGAGAATTTCGGATTTTTTGATTGCAAAAGCTCTCCGTAATATACAATCCTATCCATAAATGAGCTTTCCGTTTCAAAAATTAGACCAAAGGGCAAAGTGAAGTATAGTATTTAATCTTGTCTCAAACTGGAATTTATCGAACTACATTCGTGCGAAAGAGTCCCAAATCCTATTGTAGGAAAAAACAGGCAATTCATGAAGTCAATATCTTAATGTAATTTATTGGTCAATTTAACATAAGTTTGGTGAATACTCAGTGGAGATGGTCACTGCAGTATAATTCTAATTCAAATTTTTTATTTAATCACCCTTGAAAGTAAGGGGATACGAAGGGTTGACCATATGCCCTGATGCTGTACCTACCATCTAGGTAAAATAATGCAAATATTTCCATTTTAAGTTTATTTACGATTTTTCACCGAAACCTTTTCACCTTTTAGTTCATCAATCTACCAACGATATACGATATTGGGTGATTTTGAATAATCAACAGTGATTTTTTCACATAGCCTACGATGGTAATAGGGTCACGATATGATGAAAAAGTGCGCTAGAAAACTGAAACTAATCATAGTTGATGGACCCGCGAGATATTGCATATTTCTCTATAAATTAGTAACAACGTAAAGCTAAAATATACGACGCTATATTATAACAGTAACAGATTCGATTTTCAAGATCTTTGGATCAATGCGATATATATGAAATTGTAACCAAAAGCACGTACAATTGCGAACGTTAAGCGATATAATTTCAATGCGATATTTACATAACAGTTACAGTTCTATTACATTAGTGTAAAGTAAAACGCGACATTCGGTTGGAGATTGGACTACGAAATAAAAAAATTTAACAACGCTCTTAAGTTCTCGCGGATTTACAGAGGGCCGGGAAACGGCGAACCGGTTTCTGAATGACCGGCAACGCCTTCGAGTGGTTTGCGCAAGCTTCGCTTAGATATAACCACGCTGACGGGGGTTCATTAAAGCCAGAACGCATGTGGACGATATCAGGAATTGATCAAATAAGCGCGATTCGGTAATTCCGCTTAAATAGTAGTGCCACCGCGGAATCTGGTCGTACCAGGATGGATGGATTCCAATTTTTTAAAGTTAAATGAAACAAAAACACAAATCCTTAAGATTGAGAGAAAATTTTATCGTATACCTTTTA